>CALSBV010010187.1:5382279-5404126 GCA_943590825.1 Bovichtus diacanthus
GATCAATATTTCCTCCGCGTGGTCTCATTTTAGGAGCCAGAGGGCCGGACTGTGTGCTGACACTCGTAATCAGCGTGGAGCACACAGCAGCTGACTGTAAAAATCCAGGAACTAATGACCACGGTCTTGACCTCGTGACCCGGACATGGCCTGACCTCATCGACCTCATCATTGGCTGTGACAGTGGCGCAACCCACGTGACACAGATACAGGAAATTAAATCTGTGTGTCGTCTCCTTTTATTTATTTATTTAATTTTTTTATAAAACCCATCTGGTATTAGTTAGCGGCATAGTAGTATTCAGTATTTGGCATAGTGCAGTATTTTTAAATATATAAAAAAAAAAAAAAAGTTTAGAAATCCGCATAGTATGATTGGCCAGAACCAGCCAATAGAATCCTTCATTTCCGAGTGCGACTTGTCATATTTGCTACAGACGGTTAGAGAAGCTAGCAGCTAGCAGCTAGCTAAACTGTGCAAATGTTGTCGTGGATATTTGAAAATTGCTATATTAAAAAAAAAAAAGGCAAAACCTACAAAGGCAGATTAAGAGGCTTCAGCACAGCCAGGAACTGCTGCTGAAACAGGAACAGACGTCTGAAGCAGGTGCCGCGAACACCTCCAGGACAACTGTCATGGCCGCTTGCCGCCATGCTAATGATAGCCTCGACCTTCTCAAGCTACAAGCTGCACCACTTGTTTTTACTGTTTTATACCGTGGAACAAACATTTTAAAGACCTTAATGGTAAGTTAAAGAATTGTCTCATGTGTGAGTAAATGAACTTAAGTGCTTTGAGCTAAATGCTAACGAAAGCATGCTAACATAATATAGTCACACAGTGCTAGCATGTTTGTTTAACGGGTATGCTAATTAGCACACAAAGTGCAGCTGAGGCTGATGGTGTAACTAGTTTGCAGGTATTGGACAAATACAAATGTTGACATGATGGTGCTAGATAAAAAGTGATGGTGGATTAAAGTTATTGTTCTCATATTGGCCTTGCTTTCTTGTGTTGCCTGTATCTTGTAGTAGTTGTTACAAGATTGCATCCAAAGTCAGTGAGACTTCTGTTTTTAATTTCTTCCAAAGTCTGCAAAAAAAAAATAAGCTTGGATAAGAGTCCTGTTTCGTATCGGAGAACACGATTGATCCAAATTTATTATTATTGTTCAATTTATGTTGAAACTTTGAAGTGAAAGCCAACCATCTTTTTATTTCCTTTTTATTTCCTTCGTTAGGAGAAGCCTGGATGACTGGCAGAGACCACATTGGATGCTGCGAGTGGCTTGAGGAACTACACCACCTGCCTGTGCTCGCATGAAGTTTAACAAGCCTGCAATCCTGTTTCACAGGTAACAATGTTGAAGAAGATTAGTTATACGTAGGTGCAAGGCTATCGGAAAAATTTAATGCTGGCAGACTTTACTCCACATAAGTTTATTGACACAGTTTTCATCCTGGTTACGAAAATCGAAATGTTGTCAATGAACTTTTGTGGCGTTAAATGTGCAGGCGTCAGGTCTTTCCTTTTAATTACAGGTAACAAAGCTCATTCAGCTGCTTAGTGGACAGAAATGAAAGTCGTATATATATATTTAAAAAAAAAAGAGAGATTAATCAAGAGGTGTGCTGATGTAGGGTGGTCTTATAGAGGACGTGTATAATTTATATACAGTTTATAAAATTTAATAATAAAGAATAGTAGACTATAAGGGCCTATAAGTATAATGTGCAATGTAGCCTAAATTGTGTAGAACAGACTGGCTTGTAAAGAAGTTTCGTAAGTTTTGTTGGCCTAGTGTCTAAACTTTTCTGTGACTACATGTCACTCCTTGATAAGTTTTACCATTGTCCCTATTTGTTTGCATTTTGTGTCTTTTGTACAATGTTATTGTAAGCTTATAATAACTCAGAAAGTGCCTTCCTAAAACAAATTACTTGTATAACTTCCTTAAGTTGGGAATTGCGTAGGACATAGTGATGAACACTATCACTGTTTTGGAAAACAAAAGCCAAGCTACAACCGCCACAAATCTGAAATAAAAAAAAAATAAAGAAAATGAAATTGCAGCCTTATTATTTTTATTATTATTATTATTATTATTAATAACGCTATACAAAAACTCATAGGAGTCAAGATGACAAATCTCGCTGTGCTGATCTCCGACTATCACACCTGCCTGAGGAGATCCACAGGTGCCACATGAGGGCAGTGTAGGTTTGGTAATGTTGAGCGAGCGCCATCAGTCCATCACACAGCAACTCATTTAACATCCAGAGAAAACATGTTCAAGCAGTATTCTTCTGAGTGACCCAGAGTTTCTTTTTCAAAATAACATTACATGTTGTAGCTTATGCTATTAGGTGGAACCCTTATCTGAAGTGATAAATGGAAAGTGCAGTTTTTAGTATTCAACTCCAATGGGCATGACATACTTTACTGTTACAGTATTTGTTTCAGGCTCTGCTGATTTACCTCCTGTCTAAATAGGTTAGCCCCAGTAGCTGAATGGTTAAAGCACAAACTATAAACTGCAACATCCCTGCTTTGTTTCCAGCTAAGGACCTGTTGCAAGTCATATCCCTCTCTGTTCCTGTCTAGTTGCAATCAATTTCACGTTATGTAAATACACTAAAAAATCATGTTGGAATTTGACAATATACATATTTTTGTTTTAGGTACATTTTTAGTGTTTGTTAAACTTCTGGAATAATTTTAAAGGCTGTTCGTGTTTTTGTATATAGTTTTATTGTGTGTTCTGCCATACTGGGTTATTTTTTGTCTGTGTTAAAGTTGTTTAGAGGAAATGCTAAATTCCATTCTTACTTAAGTAAACAATTAAAGCTGCAGTAAACAGTATTTTTATATTAACGATCGGTCAAGTGACTACAGCCCATGTAAACATAAAAGTAACCCACAGAGACTTAGAACTCTGTGGTTCCCCTTCGCTCTACAAAATGTTGTAACGTCTTTCAGCTTTTTGTTTTTTTTGTTTGGGTTTTACGGCTTCATCTTGTAAACAAATAAATAAGTGCTGGTAAACCTACTGCACGATACATGCGCTCTGCACGGTGTACACGTGCTCTGCACTAGACAACAGACTGGAAACGTTAGCGGCGAGCTAGGTGGACACGAACAGGACTCCGTGTCTGCTGGATGTGTAACGCATTCGCCAGATCAACTTTCTAAAGTTATATTATGTCAATGTTGTGTTTACAGCTTGTTCGTCTGCCCCAAGTTGGCAAAATATCAATCGATACAGCTCGAATGTAGCCTACTAGCCTAATTGAAATGCACATAAACATGCTGTAGCAGCCACTTTTTTTTTTCTGGCAGAGAACTCATAATGGGCCAGTGTATGTGTCGTCTGCTTGTCTCCAGCCGTCAGTAATTCGGGACGTGATGTCACATAAAACTCCCAAGAGTGTGCTCTTCATATTATACAGTGGATTGAGAGCGCCCCACTGCGTCATTTACTGTCTTTAATGATGATGGAGACAATTGCTCATTTATCACGAGAAGTGGTGCAGTGTGCGTCTACAATGGCCTTTTCCATAGGGCCTCAGTCTTATTCACACACTGAAGATCCATTCTCACACTAATGATGAGCCAGATGCAAGTCACTTTTACTACCCGATGGGTATAGACTGCGGGGAATGAGCTCTTTTACACACTGCAGCTGTCCTCACTTAAAAAAAAAACAAAAAAAAAAAACACATTTTTCTTTTGTCATGATTTATGCAACTCCAGATTTCTTCATATTTGTTGTGATGAGCAAAACTGACTTCAGCACAGAGCATTGCTGTGCAGGAGGAGTAGCAGGGGTGCTTAGAGATGATAATCTATTATCGAGTTGTGAGGTTCCTAATTGTGCTTTTATGAGATGCCGTTGATTAATGGACTAGTTGACAGACATCCTGTGAATGTTGTCCACATGTGCACTGTCCACAGGGGTGCTGAAGAATCCACTCCAGCCTTCCAGCAGCATTGTGGAGACTCTTTTTCTGAGAGCAGGAGAGCAAGAGAGGGAGGGGAGGAGGGCGAGAGGAAGAAAAGGAGTGGGAGCAGAGAAAAGAGAATTAAACTTTGAGGCTTTCGGCAGTGCCGTTGTAAAGGGGAGTGAATGAGAGCGGGGGCCGTGCAGCCAGCCACATGGGCCGTTCTCACTCGGGATAATGGAGGCCTTTCTGTGGTTCTTAACCCCCTTGTCGCATGCTGGGAACGGGCAGCCGTCCACCCACCACTCACAACAGACACGCTCACCCGCTGGATAATTGAATTTTACACCCAGGAAAGTTACCCCCTTCCCTGGCCGGGTCCCTGCTACACGTGGCCCTGACAGGAACTCTCCCAGGATCAACATCTCATCCAAGGAAAAGAGTCTGACTCAGGCCCAGTGGTAGTTTTAGTAAGAAAGAGGGAAGTGGTGCTATGATGTGAAGGAGACACTTGTTTTCAGTCAGCAGCTGCACCACTTTGGTCAACACATCTCCAACATGAAACTTCGTGCAGACATCCAGGGTCCTGAGAGGATGTATCCTGGTGACTTTGGTGATCCCCTCACCTTTTCTCTTGCACCTCCCCATGAGTTTGATATGTGTGGTTTTAAGTGAAGTACCTCCACCCCTCTTGGATGGATTGCCTTGAGTTTTGATGCCAACACTTGTGTTCCTCTCAGGAATGAATTCTAATAACTTAAACCCTTAACTTTTCATCTAACGCCATCATCCTGGTTACTTTGGCTTATGACTTCATACGGTACCTGCAAAACTGAAGACATTCCCATTAGCCTCAGCTGTACTTTGTGTTTATTGTACCTGCTAAACCTCATGTTTAGTCATAATGAGCGTCAAATTGAGTATAGTGCGTTCCAACGGCATAGTATGTGGATTTTGCGTACGCAAGAAATGCCTGGGTATATACTAGATTAGCAAGTTTTAATGTTGTTAGTTTTCCCAATATGTGCTCAGTTTATCCAAATAATGCTTGGAAATTTGCTGCAATGTTTTTGGAGAGATGTGAGGAAGCCTGTCTTGCTTGAGTATGCTTCAGTATATTTGAGTGAACAGTCTGCTGGAATATCATACTTAATTGTTAATAAAGTAGGCAAGATGCAGTACATTCTGGTTGAGTAGGTAGTATGCAATAAGTTGTATGTGGTTTTGAACACAGCCTCACTCAGAAACGCACTGAATTAACAAAAACATTTGGGACTTTGTCCTGATTTGCACTTGCAGCCTCTTTTGCATTTCACTCGTATTAAAGCTTCAGAATCCCTCCTCATGTTCGTCTGCTGCTTTTTATTGACGCCTCCTGCTTTGTGAAGGGTGTCGACATACTAAGAGAAATCAATAAAGGATATGGGCTGAATGTGTAGAGAACTGCACTGAATTTATGGTTTCTGAACATTTTAGCCTATAAAAGTGGTGTTTATCAATCCCTCTGATTTGATATAAACACTAATCGCATGCTGCACAGGCTTTTATTGGGCTACACAGCTGTTTTATCACTTTTGCAGGCTGTGCAACAGATGGCAGAGGCACATTGTTACCTGCAGGTGGACACCATTTCTGTAGTGCCATCTTGTTTTCTACACATGTGGTAAAGATGGAGATTAGATTGAGTGTTCTGAGGGGGGAGAGCTGAGGGGGATGCCATGTTAGGGTTGTGATGGTTAGGGGTGTATTGTTGATGTGAGGAGAGAGTGATCCACACCCTCCCTTCTTGCCCTCAGGCTGATGATCCTGGACCTGGTTCAGCGCCCTCACCAGCTCTCTGACCAAACACAAAAGGCGTTTCCTCCCTGCAGCCGTGGTCACTTTCACCTGTCAGTCAGACTTTCTCTGTGTCACCCAGCGTCTGTGGAGAGCGGCTCCAGGTGAGCGCTGGCTAACGGCTCCTCCTGAAGGGCCTTCTTGTCCTCTGTGTCATGAAGTATGGGAAAAAAATCCCGCATTTATTGTAGTTTGCCACCAAAACTTTAAAGCCCAGTATATTTCAGTGCTTGTATTTTAGGGCAAAGTGGAACAATGAATGTCTAATGACACTCACTTTAGCTCAGCACCTCATCGGCTTAGAACGAGGACATCATTTCCACCAGGGACGGTCGTCATGTACCCCTCACATCTAAACCTCTTGTTCCTGCATCTAAACCTCTTGTTCCTACATCTAAACCTCTTATTCTTGCATCTAAACCTCTTATTCCTGCATCTAAACCTCTTATTCTTGCATCTAAACCTCTTATTCTTGCACCCTTTTAGTTTCGTAGTTTCATTTAAAAAAAGAAAAAAGTTGATGTGCCCGTCTGGATTGTTTTCAGTTATCATGATAAGTATTTTGGCCCCTGCTTCGTGGGGCCTTATGCAACGTGAGAGGAAAACAATACAGGCGCTCTTTAGGGATGCAGAAATATTACAAGCAACTTTCAGGAAAAGCAATTATTTTTGCTGAAATCAAAATAGATTTATATTTGCATTTTTGTCATTAAAGATGTGAATGTAGCATTATCTCAGTCCTCCTATAAATTATTCTAATACAGACATTTAGGCCATATTTAATAATGTTTCGTTAGACTTATAGAAGATACTCATATTTAGTTACACACGAGATAATGGTATCACGCTTCTCATCTTACTCTCTGCAAGAAACATAGTATGTATATTTTACAAAATGTTGAACTGTTCCTTTTGGGGTATTCAAAAGCCCCACTTGAATAGAGATTAGATTATTCTGGAATAAGGGGATACATGTCTTGCTCAAGGGAACTTCAGCATTCATTCTACTACTGGAGTGCAACAATGCTGAACTCTACTGCCCAGAAATGTTCACATTATTACTGAAACCGTTAAGATGATCAATGCTAGACTATTTAAACTAAGGCATATGTTATTTGTGAATCTATTGTACCGAGTGTTGTTGTTCAGCGGTGTACCAAACATCAGGCTCAGTCATCGGGTGTATTTCATCTCCTACGTGTTTGCCTTCTAAGCTGTCCTCAGGTCTGTGTTTACCCAGCCGTCACCGGCAGAACACAATGTACTGCAGGTGGAGGGAACATGGAGACTTAATGAGAACTCTGCGATTGAGCAACATTCACGCTGCTCGTCACACAATACCTGACAATACCTGACGATACCTGCATGACCGCCTACACCGAACACAGAGGGCCTGTCACTCTGCAGCAGCTCATCCCATTTCAGTTTGACATGTCATTTCCTCCCGATAGATGTAATGCAGTTCACCTTCATGGTCAGCGCCACACTTTGGATTTCACAAAAAGTTTGAAATGATACATTTCTCTTTTATATGATAGACATTAGTTGTGTAGTATTTATAGTAAGTATCAATACTACCGTGTGAAAGTCATTCTGTTGTGTAAATGCAGACAGAATATTAGCCTATTAAAGAAAATAATTTGGAATTCAAGTAATTTCTCACCGTAAATTAAAATAATAAAGCTAGTGTTACTCTAATCTTCAAAGTATTCCACGATAAAATACTAAATCCTAACCTGCAACAGCCAAAACAACATTTAACCTGCACTTACACCAGACATAAAACAAAAAATCAAGAAAAAAAGACAAAAATTAAATAACTTTTTGATTTTATATTGCACTTTCTAAAAGCAGTGGATGTAAAGTAAGAACAACAGCATGGAAGGACTAAACGATCAACAAAAATTCGGACACAAAGAAGAAAAAAAAGAACAAAGATTTTTCTAGAAAATATATAAAACACAATTTATAAAATACAAATCGAAACAGCGTAAAGTTCAACCAATTTTTACAGTGTTCACTTTTGTCTTAAAGGGAAACTTCCATAAAGTTAGGGGACTCACAAGAGACCAGTTTAAAAATCTGCATCAGCGGGCGAGATGAAGTGGCTTTTAGTCACGAGTACGGGTCGAGCTCTTAAAAACTCTGTATCCTACATAACCCATAATGCAACTGGACAGCATCCTTCATTAGAGCCTCGTCTGCCTCCTGAAAGTCCACTTCTCTCAAACCCCCACTCCAGTTTGTTTATGTTCTGTAAACCAAAGCTGAAATAGCTTAAAAACTTTTCTGGAACTACTTCTTACCCAAAAAAATATTCCCTGTGAATTATCCAGAGTAATGTGGACACTGTTTCTGGAAAGACATTTGCAGTTGGATTTAATTGTCATTATTTTTTTGTATCGTGAGCACTAAAGGCAAAATTTTCATTCACCTCCATTTCATCAGGGAGGAGGCAGCAATCTCAGAGACAGATCATTTTAAGCCGATAAAGATATCTGCATGGCTAGAGATCCCTGATGGATGTAAATTTGTGTTTTTGTTTTTTGGGTGGATTGACCTTTTTATAAAAATAAAAAAAATTTTTTTTAAAAGTTCTTAAGTCTTACTGCCAGTTTCTTTGATTCTGGCCCCAACATTTTATACTAAATTCTTTCTTCCAAACCAAAAACATGTTGAACAAGTGGCCTCTGTTGGAGGAAAGTGTACCAGATATCGATGTGTTGGAGACTGACTGTAACTCTCTCCACCAGCAGAGGACGACGTTCGCCTGCCATCCCTCCCATCAACCCCCCACCCTCCTCCTCCTCCTCCAGTCCTCTGTCCCCAGTCCCCAGCGACAGCCCCTCCCATCAAAGCCATAACCTCTCCTAATCCCCCCCACCCGTTGTTGCCCTGGAGACGGCTCAGACGAGCAGGTGATGCATTGACAGGGAGCAGATGGTTCCCTGTGGAGGTAAGCATGGCTGAACAATGCTTCCATATTCATCATAAAGTCTCTCTTACTCTCTGTCTCCCTCCTTCAACTGTGAGTACACACATAACTTCAAAGTTGAAAGAAACATCACACACACACACACACACACACACACACACACACACACACACACACACACACACACACACAGATGTTTGTTCAGTCCTGCTGATTGAAATCCAGCACATTCTGATGTGTCTGTCGGTCCAGCAGAGTTGGTGCAGACTGAGCGACGTGATAATGTTGTGACAGCTTATTCGACGGGACTTGTGATGAATCGAAGCTCCTGCATTCAGAAGGAACTCGTTTACAGTACCTCGGAGGGTACACAAGTAAAGTAAAGACACAATGGGGGGTGCCTTGCCTCGGCCTCCTTGCGCTCGTCTTCTGCAGGTGTTTTCGGGCTTTCCGCCGCAGTAACTCACTCCTCTAAAGAAGCTCCTTCTTTAGCCCCTGTCTCCCCTGGAGATAAAGTACAGACACCCCACTCTCCCTGTCTCTTTCTTTCAGCCAACTCCTGAATAATCCAGCAACAATACACGGCTCTGAGGCAGTGTGCAGCGATTCGCCGGAGGCCTGACTTGTTTTGGGGTGCAGCAGGGGGCGGTGGGGAATAGTACTATAGAGATCAGCTAATGCATGTAAAACACAGCATCCATTTAAAAACTTTTTTTTTTTCTTTTCTTTTTTTTTTTTTTTTTTAAATAATTATTGGAACAAGTGGTAAAGAAAAAGTCGGCACAATGGAGGCTTCGGAGAGCTACGCCTAACCCACCACACCTGGAGCACACAACAGGGGGCGAGAGTGCCCCCCCCCCCCCCCCCCCCTGCCTCACCCATCATCACCAGCACCACAACACCTATCAATACAAGCTGTAAGGAGTTTGGTTGGGCTTCAGGAGGAGGGGGCTGCCTGTATTCACGGCCTGACTATGATAAAGACGCACAGTGAGGAGCCATTCAAGAGCCCTGTGGCCATAATGGAGTCACTAATAGGTGCCTATTCAGCAAGGAAAGTGTTCTGGAGGAGGAAAAAAAAAGTTTTGGGGAAGCAACAATCACTTTGTCTGCTGCCTTGTGTATGTAAAATGTATGCAGCGCTCCACCCCTCCACCCTTTCCCAACTCTTTTTGCTGTCTTTATTTCTTTCTTTAAAGAGCGTCACCAGTGAATGGACGACATGCATAGTTTGGAGTCTTCCTTTCATCCTTACTTGAAAATAAATTGAATGGTCTGTTCTCGAGTGAGTCCAGTCCAGTGGCAGAAAAACACACTCTTATTCACCTCCCCATCTCCATAAGACTGTTGGCTATATTCACAGGTGGCCAACTTTCACTTAAAGTATCTTTGTGACTGTATCTGTCAGTATTCATCATTTACATTTAGCTACTGATGGCTGTATAATAAGCAGACGTGAGGAGTACGCATCATAAAAAGGTTGTAAAAAAAAAAAAAGGAGGTGGATTATATTTTAGGTGAATTGTTCTTATAAAATCACTGCATGAACAGCAACTCATCAAAACGTGCTCGGTGATTAAGTTTCCCTGGTACCTTTTTTTCGGTTAAGTTCTACCACAACAACAATTCGGTGAGTTTTTGAAGCAATATTTAGGTCTGCAAAGCGTGAAAAAATAAAATGGACCAAACTACAGTACTTGATCCATGTGAAAGACAACTGCTGATTGAGTAGTAAGTGTACAAGTAGCACTAATCAATTCATAATTCTGTAGGATGCTGCATTTAAATATCAAAACAACCAAAAGTTTAAATGGCTGCATGTTCCAAACGTTTTTGAAACCTACCCATATTTAACATGTAAAACTCCCAAGTTTCTGAAAAACATACTTTAACTTTTCAATTGACACAAATCATTGAGAAAAATCTTTTACATTTTAGAGCTTTAGAGAAATTTAAAATCTAGTTGTATCTATATTCATGACAAATGAGCAACAATCAGGGTCGAGGTTCAGGAGAAAACATTTTAAAGGACCAGTGTGCAGGATTGGCGGCATTTATTGGCAATCAGATTTGATTGGTAACATAGTGCTGGCAACATAAACCATCAACCAAAGATTTTGATCTAAATCGGTCTCTCTCAAAGAGCGGTCCGCGGACCACTGGTGGTCCGTGAGTATAGTGATAAAATGTCACATTTTAAATTAATATATTAGAAGTTTAAAAGTGTTTCTCAAAAATGACTAGTATATAGTGTAGCATAGATGTAGCGTAGCTACGTGGGTTCGTTTTACGTCATAAATGATCTGCGCGGTCAATTTGAGTCAACTGACGAGATGGATCGATGGCTCAAGACCAGGTCAGGTAAAAGAAAATTAAATAAAAAATCTGACGCAACAGTCAAGGTGCATCGTCCTGATGCAGGTGATGCAGCTACAAGTGGTTCAGCCGCAGCGACAAGTGATTTTGTGTGAGTTTGAGAACCCCTGATGTAAAAAGCTTGGCTGTAAGAAAAGAAGAAAAAACCCTTAATTTTCATGAAAAAAGCTTGGATATGAAAAAAAAACTACATTTTCATGGAAAAAGCTTGGATGTAAAAAAAACATTAATTTTCATGGAAAAAGCTTGGATGTAAAAAAAACATTAATAAAAGAAAAAATAATTAATTTTCATGAAAAAAGCTTGAATGTGAAAAAAAATCTTAATTTTCCTGAAAAAAGCTAACGTGAAAAAATATTTCAGGAAATATTTTTAATGTGTGAACGAGCAGTAGAGAAGGTCACATAAAGTCAATATTAGTCTGTAATGTGTAATATACTGTTGGAGTGTAAGCAGGCCTGTTGTTTCTGGATATTTGGGGAGTCAGGTGGTCCTGAGGGTTTTTTTTATTGGTTAAGTGGTCCTTGGTCTGAAAAAGTTTGAGAACCCCTGATCTAAATGATGCTGAATCCTGAATAATGGTTGTATGCGACTTTCAAATAATCAAAACTTTCCCAACTTATTGAAAAGCTGATTGAGACGATATGTTTCCAGGGCTTTGATACAACAATCTGATCTGAAAATTACAACTTTCCATTTGAGGAGAATTTCACCTCTCTGTGAAAATAGTTTTTGAACTTGAGAATAAGTTTTAAAACAGATTTGGTCCAACAAGCTGAATGTAGCCGGGTTAAAATTCATGACTTCTCTGCTGCTTCAGTGCCATCGCTTTGCTTCGAGCAACTATATTTGCTAGAAGCCCCCCCCCCAGGGGAGCAGGCCTCGTGGGTGAGCCGACTAATCTTGAAATGCTGGAACCATATTGAAAAGAGGGGGAATGAACTGAGAAATACTGGGACCATATTGTGCTGCGTGTCAAAGGGCTTAGCTGACAGATTGATGAGATGAGGAAATAACGGAGCAAACCGGGGGGTGGCAAGAGGGAGTCGAGGGGGGGTCCCAGCATGGCATGGCAACCAGGGTTTGGAGTCAGAGCAGGACTCCCCGCAGGCCTGCCGGGCAGAGCCGGCGCAGGTCAACGCTCTTTGATTCCGGGTCCCGCAGCCGACAAAGGGCAGCACGCAGTGGGCTGGGCTGCTTTCCTTAGAACAGCATGAAAGCCCTTGTAATTGTATTTTTATGTGTTTTGTGAGAGGCTTTGTCAGCTTCTGTATGCTGATGTATGTGTTTATTTGTGTGTGAGAGGGAGGTTTTTTTTCCCCACTATTTTTCTTTTAATCTAATCGAGAGAAAAGATTGGAAAATCTTTTAAGATTTTCATCTTGAAAGGACTTTCATTGTGTCTTAACGGGGACTTTTACTACATTTGTGTTGCATATGTTTGTTAAATTACCTATAAAGTGGTACACAAAGGACAAAGATATTTAAAAGTCTCACAGAGAACAGATTGAAGCTGTAATCAATGTTTTTATCCTAAGAATGCAGCAGCGACGAACCCACAGAGCACGATCGCCTCACTGCAGTTTTAGCGACTTGCAGTCATTGTTTTACTTTACTGTTTTTGATTCACTCTCCCCATTCTCATAGTCGTTTTTCGGGTGCAGTAGGCATCTGTTTTCACAGAAAAGCTGTTTTTCGGGTGCAGTAGGCATCTGTTTTCACAGAAAATCTGTAAAAACCCACCGTACAATACCTGCCCAGCTCCAGAAGTCAGACGTACAAAGTTAGCGACTACCTGGTGAACAAAGTGGAGCATCTAGCGGCTTAAGAGCCAGAAATCTCCTTCAGGAGTTGGTGGAGACCATAAACGGAGCTAAAAGGAGAGTGAATATTGGACATTTATCAGGTGGACACACAACTCCAACTGAATGCTAATGTTGCTCTGTATCTGCTGTGCAAATAGGCAACTGTTTGCTTGCACATTGCGTTTACAGCTTGTTTACGCAGGCCCCCACCTAGTGACCAAAAAAATGTGTTATTGCACTTTTACATTTTGTTCCCTCCACGGGAAAAATCTAATTTATTTATTTAACCTTCATTTAACCAAGAAGTCCCTTGAGATAGAAATCTCTCTTTCACGGGAGACCTGTTACAGTTTAAATAGAAATAAAACACAGTTGACAGGAAATACAATCAAACGCGCAAGGAAGTGACTAAATCCAGTTTAAACATAGCGGTTGCATTTCTCAGTTACATGGACTTAACATTGCTTTAACATGCACGTTGATCAACACAACCGTAAATGTACCAGTGTTTTCAACTGTTGCCCCTCAACCAGATGTTAAATTGGCCATTTAAAATCACAGCAGTACAGAAAGTAGATGATAAACCAGTTTGCATTGCTATGATTATTCAATGCAATAAAAACTGTATTAAAATATCTTTGAAATGATGCACAATCAGGACTCCTTTTTTTTTTGTTTTCAAAAAAAAGCTTTCAAATCCGTGCCACAAAACTATTGCGATTTCCAACCTCACTTCCAGTCACACAATGCATTTTCTGGCAGTGTCTTAGCAACTGGTATTGTGGCATCTGGATTACCCAAAAAAGCAGTGCAGAGCCCCTGTAGGGCCGAACAGAGGAAGACCTGTGAGAGTGTGCTTTAGGAATGGAGATGTAAAGGAGAGGTTGATATCAGATGGTCCAAAGAAGCTTTAGTACATGCCTCAAGTCCTGCTAGGGTGTTAGGACTTTTGTGCTTCTTCTTTTGACTTCTTTGTCAGTTTTTTAGAGAAAGCATATTCTCCTTTTTGCAGTTTAAGCAGATTCTGCAGAGGACAAACGTCTTTCAAAACTAGAAAAAATTTATAAAAAAAAAAAAAAAAGAAAGAAGCTGAAGTGGGACAAGGGTCGTGGAAGGATGGCTGCTTGCATCTCTACTACAAGTGTTTGGTCTGGTCACCATGGAAAACACTGACTACTCCCCACTTGTCCACAGTCCTTGTTAATATTACACCAAGAGCATATTTACTAAATACTAAAACGCTTAAGATGAAGAATCTCAAACTCAAGTCACACTCTAGATAATAAGCTTTGATTGGAGATACAGATAGAGGGCTGTTAGGAACGTGCACACACACAGAAGCACATACACACTCCACTGAGCTCTGATTTGGGGAATTGATAGGGTCCATTGTTTCCACAGAGCTTGCCACTATATGCCCTGTAATGTAATTAAAGCCAGGAGATTTATGCTGCTGTATAGCAGCCCAGAACCTGATCCATGTTGTGTCTGGAGTTGGCCTGAAAAGCCCTCTCTCTGTCCAGCTGCCCCTGATTTCTGTTCTGGCCTCTGTCACTGTGTGGGGCTACAGTGCTGTTCACTTCTTAATTGAAAGCTTTGGTTTATTGTAGGCCTCGTTTTTTGTGTCATGTGGAGGGAACACAGGGTTTAAGTTTATTATTTCCCTGCAAATTTGTAGCAAACTCATAAGGGAATATTGTCTTGAGAGCTTTTGTTTTTTTTTTTTACTTGCAAAGGAAACGATATGCATGAGAGAGTTGCACCAGTTCAGCAGGGTGGTAATTATTAACAGCCATAAGCTATTTAAATAGAGTGCATTTTTTAGCCTCCCACAAAGAGGTTTTGCTCAGTTCCTCAAATCGGTCAGCTACTAAGTGTGAAGGTATATTACTGAACTTTTCTTTTGGCGACATGGCAGTGTTTTCTTGTTACTTCAGGTCTTCTGTAGTGAAATGTTAACATTTTTACCAAGAACATTGGTAGAGTGAGCGACGACAGCTCATTGGACATGTTTGCTGTCGAGAGAAGAGGAGCTCCGGAGCCTCACTGGGAAAACAGACCTTCCAGAAATCAGGATTTCAAACATCCCAGGAGGCTCCCGGCTCGGCCCAGGCATCCCGTCAGCACAAGCACCTGGCTGCCTGCCGGCTCCCGCTCTGCACACCACGCGCACAGGGTGAGTCCATCCATGCCCACCCAGCTCTTCCTAAATCCACAGCTGAGCGGCCTACTGCCGCCACCGCCCACAAGTCCAATATCCCAAATGAAAGACGTCAAACGCTGCTGAATGAGCCCCATGTAGAGAACATGTGAGAGAAGATCCGTAAGACCCGGAGCATCTGTCCACCTCTCTGACACTAATGAATGTTAAGTAGGTTTGCTGCTGGTGTGCCACTGTCCCACAGGTCATTGTGACCGGTGGTGGCAGCGGGGCTGTGCTTTTGTCAGGGTGCGCCAACCCCCTGTGAGACATCTAAAATGGCTGGACCGCTTACTCCCGCACACAATCGCAGCACCAATAGTTGCCATATTGATCCCCCTTGCGTGCAGATTAAAGCATAAAAGGAGCTCTGTCCTGCCAGCGGGGGTCCCCACTGTCTCCCAGAGCTCATTTCAGGGTCACAGAGTCCTTGCAGCCCCCTGACCCGAACCCCAACATGAACACACACAAACACCGGTGCGAGGCAGGACCGAAACCTTTCCAGGGATGAACCCCATTAAACAGGATTGGTCGGATGCTCACATTCACGGCTCATTATAGCTGACCCCGGGCTTTCTCTCTCTCAACCTGGGCGCTCTCCCATTCTGTCCCTGCCTCTAACCTGGCCAAAGCCATGCTGAGGTGGTCACACTCGCCTTTTGTGTGCCATTGATAGCTCGGCCGTTTGCTTGATTGTTTTCTGAACTGGATCTCCTCATCGTTTGTGTTGCACTGCATTGTCCATTGCCTGTGGTGTGCTTTTAAAGTTTTTGTCTGGGCTTTAGAAACTGTGTCGCTCTTTTGTCTCAAAGTTAGTTGGTTTATCGACAAACCCGGCAGCTGATTTTTGTGTGTGTTGTGTGTTGTGTGTTGTGTGTGTGTGTGTGTGTGTGTGTGTGTGTGTGTGTGTGTGTGTGTCATTACTGCAGTGGCAGAGTTTAACTGTAGTGAAATTTAGATTTGAGATATTTGAGTTATCACATTTTCACTGTGTAAATGTGGAAGTTATCCAGTCTCTGAGCACTAATCTGAAATTGGTTATGTTAAAAATGACTAACGTAGTTAATGGATGTGTAAGAGCTTTGTGGAGTAACTAAATAAACCCAGCAGGAATGAACTTGCTGTCTTATCATCACTTGTGAAGAAGCATAGTGAAAGTGTATCTTACTTTACTGTGTTGGTTCACTCTCACCGCTGTCATGTTCTTCTACACTGTGTACAGTTAGCCACTAGTTAGCAATTAGCTGGAGCATTTAGTAGCTAAAGACACAAATATTTCCCTCAAACATGGGTAGAGACCAAAAACGGAGCTAAAAGAGAGAGAATACTAGAGTTACAATCTCCAGATTAATGATAATTGTATTTTTTTTATATAAAAGTGAAATCCTTCACAGACATTGCAGTGATATACGTGTGTCTATACGTCAGGCTCCGGGACAGTAATGACTGCTTGTTTATTTCCGCATACGTCCCTATAATGTGCGTTGGTGTGTCCTTGGCGCTGACCTCACCAGGATGCAGCTCAGATTTGTGGCCCTCTGTTCAATGCCTGTTCCCTTAATTAAACGTTAATTAAATGCCTATTAATGCGCCCTGACTCACAGACAGGGTGTAATCAGGTGAAACAGAATTAATAAAACATCCAGTGTAGTGCTCAGGAGAAAAGGAAGGGCTCCCCTGAGAACAGGCAGACAGATGGCGGCAGGAGTCACCAGAGAGAGTAGAAAGCAGAGTGGGAGCGGGGATAAAGCAAAGACCAGTCACCACTTTGGTGATTAGCTCTAAATTGGTAATTTGATCTAGTCCGTTCCACCTACTCATTATTGATAGGACCGACCATATTTGACCATATTTCCCCCTGCTGGCTCAGACCGGCACCACATCACTTCCTGCCTGCTTGAGTCTTGCCAGCCCACGCTGCTCTGTGCGCAATGGATCTGACAGGAAGTACCTTGAGGTGGAGTTTGCGTGGAAAAGGGGGGAGATGCAAGCCGTGGACACGTGCACAGCGGAAATCCCATCTGTTAGGAATCTCTCTAATATCATCATCTTAATTGAAGAAGGAAAAGAGGAGCAGCAATCACTTTAGACAAACCCTATATGTGATTAGGAGTTATGTTTGTGATGATGGGTCAAACGATGACATCAAAGGCAGAAAGAGGCCTTTGAATAACGCATTTACGTTTGAGCTAATAAAACATGGCATGGTTTTACAAATGGATGTTATTCACATACTTTTTACGTGTCATTTTATTCTTTATTGTCACCGAATAACTGAATTAATCCTACCATAGTTGTAGAGAGAAAGTTCCATTTTAGTAGCTGTGGTGGAACTTTTGATTGTATCCCATGGTCTTCATCAGAAATGACGAAGCATGAACAGTACGCTGCCTATTAGCTTGTTAAAATACAGTTTTAAATGCATTAAAACAACTGACCCACAATCTCAAGTCACACATAATTTGCCTCTAGGCCTCTGTTGGTAGCTGCGGCTGGTGACGTCATATCGCTGCGGGTATCTTGCAGCAGTCACCACAGACTCTCCATTCCTCCCATTGGACAATGCAAAGAAAGCGGTGATTACGCCAATGCGCTATTTCAACACTGTTTAAATATTTCAACTTGTGGCGTTCCAAAAAAAGCGAGGCGCATAGAGCAGAACAACACAAGTTACAGGTGCTGTACAGTAGAATCATTAAGAAAATAATAACAATAAAACCACGAGGCGCAAAACACTTCACTCTCATTGGAAACGGTTACAAAAAGCCTGAAAATGTAATACTTTAAATGGGAATAAATAAAAAAAGAAGCATTGGTTAAGCCTTTTGCAACCTTTTTTTTTTTTTTGTGCCACATTTAAAATGTAAAATTCCTAAAAAAAAAAATATATAAATAATAAAAAGTACATTAATTTCCTTATTAACTTGAATGTTGCCCTCCTTTGCTTTGCCCTATTTTCTGTTTCAGTTCACATAATTTCCCCACATTGTTGTCACAGGCCAACCCAACCCCCAACCACTTCATCCTTTACTGTCTCAAAATGTACTTGATTTCACATTCAGCATATAATTAGTACCAACAAGGTCATTGGGCAGTAAGCACCCATGGTTCGCTGGGAAATTGGCTGCAATTAAGGCTTCTATTAAGGGTGGAGAGCTTGCGAGGTATTTCTGGCATAATGTGCGTAATCACATGTGATGGGCTTTGTTAAGTACAACAGGTACGGTCTAAATGAAGCCGATAGACAAAGGCGATGAGATGGCCAAACCTGACGCTGCCCTCTAGCCTCTCACCGTGCCACTGAATGGGTTTGAGAGTCTGGCACAATCTGGCAGAGAGCTCCACACCAGTGCACTCCAAAGGAAAGGGAAACGCACATGTAGACACACATGAAGCTCCATTGTCCTCCCGCCCTGCGAGCCCCTTTTGCCCCCCCCCCCGCCCCTGTCACCCACTCTGGTCTGGGGTTACAGCCCATGAATGAAGGGTGAGTCCTGGGAGGATCTGCTCTCTCGCTCCCTGGAGTGGACCGACTCTGGAGCTGACTCGGTGCTTCTGGGAGCTGCAGAGAGAGATGGATGAGCCGCTCTGCTGACTGCTGGGCATTGGCTTGTGATGTGTCTCCAGTGATTGATGAGTTAACACAGCGCGCCCCCTGCTCCACGGGTCAAACTGATGCGCCCTGACCATTAAACCACCATACTGTCCCGAGGCAGATACATGTTAAAAAGAAAGGGGAAAGCGACGAGTAGCAGACGTTTTGTGAGCAGATGTTGGAGCGGCTGCGTGGGAGAGCAGACTCCATCATTGAGTCTCTGCTGCAGTAGCTCAAACCCCTGGACGAGTTTCACAGCAGCTCAATAAGCAAGACAGAGGGGTTATTAATGCACTGGTGGGGGTTTAAATGTCTCTGGGGAGCCCTCTCACTGTGTGGCTTTACATTTGTTTTGCCAGGCTTCTGTCATTGTTCTCAGCCTGGGGGCCCACGGAGCAGGAGATTGAGCTACTAAAAGCAGTTCATTTCTCAACTATTTCGACTGATCAATCTCAATCTGGCTCTAATAAATCTGTTTTTATTTTTTAAATAAACGTGTACCTTTTGCGTTCTTGCCGTAATCAATAGGTTTTTATATTTATTTGGATTCCTTTCTCTCCTTTTCTTGCAGAGCCCCATTTATGTGTCTTTTGTCAGCAAGGCCATCTTGTGGGATAGAGGACTCTGCCACTACACTGTAAGTGCCCAAATACTGTTTGAAGTTAATAGCTTTTTGTATTCCTTTCCTGAATGTCTCTTACTTTTTTCGTACGAGCAGGCCCTTGTAACCGCACCGACTTGTTCTTCTTTTTTTTTTTCCCCGATGAATGTCACCTTTTCATGTGCAGATGCGCGTTCGTGAGACTTGATCATTTGCATAAACGACATCTGTGCGAGCGCGTTTGAGTCACAAAAATGTGACCCAACAGTAGAAAGAAGCACTTCAAAATGCAGAGCTTGAAGCCCTGCTGCTGGAAATCAGCAGACAAAAACATAACAAGTGAAGCAGTGGTGTTGGGGGACCCGAGAAAACGAGACGATTTGACATAAAATGCATATAAATGGAAAAAGTCAAGAAGTGACAGTCGGGGCTTATAAAAACATTACATCACATAACAGGATATTTTACAGAGGATGTTTACCTGGACAACGACCTGCACAACAATCCTGAGGCAGCTGTTGGCGTTTGAGAACTTAACTCAAGTGTTCAAGCTATAACACTCATGATTGACATCACACTGATGGTGAACAGAATATTGATTTTTACGTTAGGTTTTGTTTTATATGATTTCTTTTTCAGTAACTGGTTTAAACTCGAGTGATTTTCTTGAAATGATTTGCGCGACACTTCTGTGGATCGACGTGTGCAATTTCTTTTGAGAGCGGTTGTATCTAATATTCATCTCATTGTTGAGAAGTCTGTCTGATCATCACACAATGATCCAAGGTGACGTGTTGAAAGTGCTAAGTTTGTCTGAGCAGCAAAACCCAAAGATATTTAGTTTACAATAAGAAAACAGAGAAAATGCAGCAAATCCTCACATTTCGTAAACTGAAACCAGCAAAAAGTAAGTTTTTCTCTTGATGAACAACGTATACGATGAATCCATTATCACACTTATATTCACTGATGGGACACTGACATTTTTAAAGTTCAAAATCCGTAAAGATTTCAAAAATGAAACGCAATCATCCCTTTCCTCTAACAACTAACACACACACACACACCACCTCTTCTTTCTCTCCTCCAACACTCAAAAGTCCCCACCTCTCCCCTTCGCTGAAAAGAGTCTGGGAGTGGATGTGCCACAATTAACAGTGGGGTTGCCATGGGGACAGCAGAGTTGTGTGGGCTGGCTTCCTGTCTTGGCCTCTGGTTAAACAAACAAGTAAAGTCGGCAGACAAAGACGCTCGCTGGTCCTTACAGCCTCATTTACATCCTCAACTGCCTTCAGCACTTCTGCATTCAGCGGGTTGGTCAGGCCTGGCATCACGCTGCCATCCTGCGTCTCTCCAGCGCTCCTGCTATATCTATTAAAGCACGAGGGGCATTGTGATGGTGAAACTGCTCCCGTTATACACCGACACAACTTTTACAACAAGCGTGGCCCCGTCTATACAGACAGACAGCCGACAAGAGGCTGTTGACCCAGCAGGCTGCGTTATATAGGCGTCAAAGCTGTTCTGTCACCAGGGACACGAGCAGCAATGGGGCAGTGCAGGTCAGAATGCACAGGTGCCCAGACGAGGCTGCAGAGCTCCAGTTTAACACTTATATAATATATGTGTTTTATGACACAGTTGTTACTGGTCTGAAAAGCCTTGACGATATACAGGAGGCATATAATCTGACTTTAAAACACAGGCTGATCATGCAACCGTATGGTCCTTTTTATTTATTTTTTATAGGAAAAAAAAGCAACGATTTATTACTTTTATAAAAGTGTCGGACTCATGATGGACAGAGATGTACGGTTTCACCTCCACCAAGGGGGAGATGATGTTTTCAGTGTCAGCAGGATTACAGAGAAACCTCCGGCCTGATTCTAGTGTGTTTTTCTCGTAGCAGCTAATGTAGCCTGGAGCTGCTAGCCTCAAGCGGGGGTCTGTTAAGCTCACTTATTTCTAACTCTACACCCCCAGAATCTTTTTAAAAACCCCTTCAGCATCAACCAACACTGACTCAAGTGACATCCCTCGCACAACTCCCTCTGGAGCCACAATATTAATATATACAATATTACATGTGCAGTAGTGCTCCCCAGCACCTGTAAACGGACTTGTGTAAAATCGGTTCCCTTGTTTTTTAAGACAAATGTCTGAACGCTTCTTCCACCACTGTACGTGTTGCTGGAGTGGAGTCCCGTCATCCTGTGCTGTGTTGTTTCAGGATGTGGGTGCTTCAGGGGAAGAGTCACCGGGCCCTCTGGGGCTGCGGGGGCCTGTAAAGGGGGGTCATTGTCTAACCACCGAAAGTAGAAAGTTGCTCTGAATGCTAAGCTGTATCTGAGCCTGGCTTCTGACACGAGCTGATAATCAGATTTACTCCCCTGAATCCACCGGACTCCACAATGCGCCCCACTGTCGTCGTCCCCCGCTTCGCCTCTTGCCGGCCCCCTCGCTAGCATCCCGACCCTTCCACCGCCCTCCCTCCTCCCCCGCAGCAAAGCTAATTACACCCCGCAGAAACACAAATCTCCATGATTTAAAAAGTCAC
>CALSBV010010187.1:5404136-5428962 GCA_943590825.1 Bovichtus diacanthus
TGTGTGTGTGTGTGTGTGTTTAGAGGTGAGGGGGGGGTGAAGGAGCACACACAAGTCTGTCCTCTGTCGGCCATCTGGGACTCTGACTAACTAATAGACTTCCTACATTCATCGAGGCAGCGCTTCTTGTACATCTCAATCAGGGAGCTGTTGACCACAAACAGGCCCGTAATGACATTAGCCAGTTCTGGCTGTGTGAGGACAGCGTGTGGGTTGCCTGACGCCAGGAGGTCAGCCTGTTTCCTGGGGGCCTGCAGGGGCCCGAGGGAGCCCACACGAGTGTTATGGGTGTGTACAGAAACGACATCATTACCTACTGTCTGTGATGGAAATGCCTTCCTCTGTGACATGTTACAGTAACCTTAATCCCTTTTCCAGTTTAATGAGTAGTGCTGCAAAGTTATATTTTCACTTGAATGGTCATTTTAGCTGTTTTGTACTGAGTTCCTATAAATATTATAATATAAATAATAAGAGCCACACACAATATACGACCCTCCACATGTGATGTTGTTGTTTTGAGAGAGGCAGACGTATTAGAATTTGTGAACTTTAATATTATTAATATAAAATATTATATAAAATAAAGTTTTTGAAATTGAACCTCAAATGGACTGATCTGTAAATACATTGATTTACAGTATTTAGGAACAGCAGATGGTTTTTAAATAAAAATATTCCAATTCTATAAATTCAGTGGTGTTTTAGTTTCAACATTAAGTATTCACTTTTTATTTTACAATTAGGTACTTGATTGCTGAACAGAATAATTTCTAAAGGGCCAATATATGCTTTGTTTGGCAAACCTACAGGGGTTTATTTACAATCTGTATTTCTTGCTTTAAAAAATTTAACAAAATAAAATCCAAATGGAGTAAAATACTGTTATAGTGCAGTGACGCAGTCGCCACTTTTGACGTCATTGAGTTCTTAAAGAAAAGGCAAGTAATATTTTCAGTGACGTGTGAGAAGGTCCAGTATAAACTGCTCTTTCGGGGTGGATCTCTTACAGAAAGCTCATCAGTGTGACCATGTGTGATGAGGAGCAGGACATGCAGCCCTGCACTGTATGTATGATGGCGTTTGCGTGCGCGGATGCATAAAAAGAGCTTCTGCGTGGGTTGTAATGACACAGACGGTAAACATGCTTGTCCGGACCTGTTCTGCAGAAGGTCGCGGGTTTGATGACACCAGTCTAGCCTCGCAAAGCCCTCTCAGCCTTTTGACGGGCCTGAGTGACGGGTAATGAGGAGGCCGTAGGGGAGGAAGAGGATCGAGGAGGAAGAAGGGCCCCACATCACCGACTCTTGTTCGGCTGTTTCTACCTCACTTCTCCCTCTTTACTTCACAAGAATGCAAATCTTTAAAGCCTCCAGATCTGAGAGAGGGAATCAGTGGAGATGGTGCAGGGATTTAAAAGCTGATCCTCCCTGTGTGAGTCACAGACGGTGACCCCACCTTACTCCCTTTTTCTCCCCTTTTCCCTCGCTCTCTGTCTGAAGGTCTCCTGGTTCGTCATTGTATTCGGACAGTATCTGTGCATTTTCTGTTTGTTTTTATAGTGTGTTAAAAGGGTGAGGAGCTGAACTTTGTTTTAGATGAAGCTTAAATCCAAGTCAAATAAAGCCCTGCGTCTGTGGGCCATTTATTACAGCTGTTTGCTCTCTAAAGGTCGGAGAGGGACTGAACGAGTCGCTGGCACCGCGGCTGTACGCTGGGCTGATTTTCACTGGTTGGCTTGCTGCCGGCAGCCGTCCGTCTCTCCACATTTCCAATATTGACCGTCCTGCCTGCTTTTATCTGCTGTCTCCCGACGGTGTACTCTAAAGAGTTTTATGACCCTTGAGATAATTTTCAGCCCTCTTTTCGTTTTAAGGAGGAGGAAGGCTGTGGGTGTAATAGGAGAAGGCAGGAGGTACTTTGTGTAATCTGTTTTTACAACACAAGGGGGCAGTAATGGTACCAGCAGGGTTTCTCATTCAGGCTTTTATTTTGTAGTAGCATGGGACGAAGATGATTCTCAGTGACTTTTATTTTGTATATTGATTGACATATAGGATTTTCTTAGATCAGAAACAAATGTCATTCAACACAGAATGTTAAAAGGTTTAACAAGAGTTTCCATTGTGAATTTTGTGAAAACAATTTAGCGTCACTTCTTACATGGTCAAAATAAAGTCTATTTATTTGCTTCTTATGTTACCTATATTAAAAATACAATAAAATTAATATAATCAAATTGTTGTTTATTAAAAATTATTCGATGTTGAAAGATTTTCTTTTTTTTATCTGCCAGATTAAATTGTAGGAAAATAATGTTCCAGTATGGATTTCACTTTTTGTGAATTTTATTCTAAATGTATTTATTTATTTGTAATTTTTGTACTGTATTTTTTTCAAGTAATAAAATGTATTTAATGTAAATAATATATTAAATACTTTTATAGTTTTTTTATTTTATTTTTTTGTTATTCATTGATTAGCTATTTTAAATATTTATAAAATTTCTTATTTATTGTGGGTTTATTTGACTTTAGTTAGTACTTTTTTATTTTTTATTGTTAGCTAATTTATTGATTATTACTAGTATTTAAACATTTTTTTATTTGAGCCATTTTTTTCCAAAAATACATTTTTTATATTTAGATTTTCTTACAAATATATTTAAGTATGTATTTATTATATTTTGTTTTATTATCTTTTAAAGGATTAAGGGCATTTGATATGGAAACATATTGAAAACAGTAAATCTCTCCAACTTATATTTTTTTCACACTACTGAGAGTTTTTCCCTGTCGTCTCCTCCAGACCCACGACCGTCCGAGTCATCGTCCCTTGGTGTGTCCACGGTTCTTGTCTCACATGAAAGCTCGTCCTGAGGACCTCAGACCTCCTTGTTTCCTGAGCTCCAAGTCCAGACCGCAGCCGCCACCTCAGGGGAAGATGCCGAAAACACACACTCTCCCTGGCGCGCGGACACAAACGCTGGAGGGTGAGGCTTCTCAACACAAACACCTGGTGCTTTCACACCCTCACCGCCTCAACAGGAGGAGGGCACTGGCTCCTTTGACTCCACAGCTCTGCTCATTAACAATTTTTCTCGCCTTTTCTTCCTCTCCTGGAGCAGTGGCGGTGGAGGCCACCAAGCTCGTCGTTAGCTCTTAATCTCTCTCCGTGGCTGTGTTTGGTTAAGTGCAAATCTCCTCTCTGGCGAGGAAGTGCCCACAGCGCCGCCCTCCTGGTGCTCTTCTGGTGGGAGTGAAAGGCCCGGAGCCGGGGAAACCTGCCGCTCCTTTCAGAGCCCGGCCTCTGATGTGAAGGCATTTTTTCCCAGCACACACCTCAGCGCCACAGCAGGGCACTGCTTTCACTATGCTGGGGTGTGTGTGTGTGTGTGTGTATAGCAGAGGAGGGGGTGTTTCTCAGCACCGGGGTCTAATACTAATTATTCTGCCATATGGTGGTCGGCTCCCTCACAATCGCCCTTAACCCCGCTCCCTGAAGAAACGTGCTGCGCCCTACGCCTTGGCTTTACACTCTGACACATGTCATTCACACGCACGTCGGCACATACACACGCACCAGTTCACGAACTTGTGTGTGTGTGCAACAGATGGGAATGGCAGGGCATTGTAAGAGGAGGCAGTGCAGAAATGTGCTCTCCAATGCGTTCTCTTTATCCCCCTTTGCTGATTCCTCTTGGCGGCAGACCCCCAGGAAACAAGAGCAGATTGTCTGACACCCTCCACCCCCCCCATCACACGCACACACACACCCTCTCAGTGGTCAATAAAAAAATAGGAGGAGAGAGAAAAGGAGTGTGCAAAGGGGGAGGCGAAAGGGAAATGGGCGGCGCTGGTTGGAGTTGATGTTTGTGGAAGAGAAACTCAGAGGGATGAAAGGAAAAGTTCAGAAGAAGACAGGAGTTGCAGAAGAGATAATGAGTGAAGAAGAGAGAAGGATGTATAAAACAGTGCTGCAAGTGCTTTAAACAGGAGGTGGGCTCTGCACTCTCTGTAATTAAGACATTGTTCAAGTCATTTATCAAACACAAAAGCTCGTTCCTGCTTCTCAACTGCAAAATATCGCATTTTACAGTTTTATGTCTTGGTGATCTGAATATCTTTGGGACAAAACCAGATATTTAAATCGGTCTCCTTGGGCTCTGGAAATGTGACATTTTACAGATAAATTACTAAATTATTTTCTAGTTAATTGATTTAATTCTTAAGAGTTTCATCAATAATGAAAATAATAATTTTCTGCAGCTCTGACTCTGTATCATCTATGAGCCATCCAACATTTATACGTTACGTTTTATTCGTATAACAAGGTAACCAAGTCATACAATGTTGAAAAGGCTTCACTTATATGAACAGATGTAAGCTGTTGCAATGTATTTATCACAAAGCTGACTTAATAATAATAATAATTTGAAGAGAGAGTGTCAACCTAGTTGTATTGAACTTAAATGTCGGTCATATTAGTCACTGCATGTTGAGCCGATTGAACAAAATTCTCTGTTAATTTTATATTATATAATATTACAGGGAGGTGTGATACATTTTGTCAAATATGTGTCTGTAAATGTCAAAAATAATTGCAGCCCTCCCCCCCAAACAATGTGTTTAGGACACCTGTAACTGACATGCTAACTCGTCTGCCCTCGGGTCTGATGACTGTTGTGAATATTGAGTTTGGAAACACGCAGCTGCTCCAGGGCGGCCATTTCTCGCTGCCTTTGTTAGCAGGCCGACCCACCCAACAGGGAAACAAACATTTACTCCAGGACTGACGAAAGTGCGACGCAAAATGCAAAAGCAGACTTTGGCAGTTTAAAAAAAAAAAAAAACTGTTGAAAAACTGTCTTTGTTGAACGGTGAAAAGTGGCTTTTTTAAGTGCTCCGGGTCTAACGCCAAAATCAGTTCTTGGACTAAATTGAAAGTATGTCACATCATATTATGGGATAGCCAAAGCAATATTTAAAGTCCGTTTTAGAGAAGCACTTAATGAAAAACTAAATAGTGTTTTTTTTCTTCCTTTTTTTTTTTTAAAGGTTACTTCCATCTCAATCCAGACAGGAGAAATGCTGTGCAGATGACAGGAAGGCATTCTGTAGTTGTCCCCTCTCCTCCACTCCCTGCTGCTCCACCATCATCCACCTTTAATCCGACACCTCCTCACCAAAACAGCCTTTGCGACGGCGACTTTGAGACACAAAGTGAGCCAGACTCTGTGCCGGCGTCTCCCTCCTCTCCTCATCCTGCTCCGGAGGAAAAAGATGAATTCCACGCGAGGGAGAGAGCACCGCAACCTGCTGCGTCAGCAGAACGCTCAGCGCCGCCGGCCTCCACGATCTCACACGGGTCTCTGTCAGATTTAAGTCGTCCACCGTCGAGCCTGTTCAGCCGCAGCACCGACCTCGCCAGTGGCAGGAGCGGTTTCCTGTCTGGTAAATCTCCTTCTGTGAAAGTGGAAGTACCATTAGCTTTAGCATCCTTCGTTTGTACTTTATGAAACACAAGACGGGACTCGTTAATGTGACCTATACTGTCTGTATGGTTCTCACTTTGAAAGATAAGCGTTTGCCTTGACGACTTGAGTCTAAATGAACAGTAAATGATCTCATGTGGCAAATCGCAGCTTGCTTTTTACAAAGAGTGTGTAATTCTAATTTCTCTTTGTGGTTTCGCAGCAGATATCCGAGACTCAGACCCAGAAGGCAGCATTTGTTTCTCGCCGCTCCAGCCTTTTCCAGTGATGGAGTCACCTTTGGGCTCTTCCCCTCCAGCAGGATGCATCCCTCGCCAATCATCCACGAACGCTACGGCCACGCCTCCACTCTGTGAACCGCTATTTGGCCAAACCAAACCCCACCCACCTCGCCCGGCGTCAGGTGTCCTTCCTCAGTCAGATAAACCTCTGAGCAGGCGTGAAAGCGCAAAAGCGGAGAATCTCCACCAAGATGCATCTGTAGATGCCGGTCTCCACCCATCTTTGGACTCTGATCATGGCCTCGTTACCTTGGCTTTCCCCTCCACTACTTGGTCTTCCTGCCCGAGTCCACCGATGACCACTCCCCGCTCCGGGTCAGGACCAAAGCTGACCCCTTCTGCGTCAGTGGCTCTGCTGGAGTCTCATCGCTGGCCCGTCCTGCCTCCCATCTCCCCTGTCAGAGGTGAGAAATGAGCTCTGCCGGCCACATATGGCTCGTTCACAGCCTCCTCCCTGCCCGGCGCTACGCTCCTGCTCATGTTCTTAGGGGCCTGATTGTCCTTAACATGGCTGGACATCCACCCATAGACAAAGAGACTGTGCCAGACACAGAGCATTCAAAGTCTGCTTCCATAGTGAGGTGTTATGATGCTCCTGCCCCCATGAACACAGTGTGAAAGCATTGCTGTCAGCCTGTTTTCCCCACCTCCTCCCACCCCATAATAAATAACGCAGAAAGCTTTTCATTTTCCTCTAAATCAGCAATAGAAAGGAGGGCTTTTAATGAAAAGCTGGTACCGTTTGATTCCCTGTTCAAAGGCATGAGGCCCCAACAATAGAAGTCGATGTGCCTACCTCGTGTGCCGTGCCTCTCAGCCCCGGCTCCCCCGTGCCTTCGCTATTCTCTGGGCTGTGAGAGGGAGACGTGTAGCCGATGGTCATAAATCCACACTGACCAACGCTCGCTGACGGCAGAACACTGAGGAGGGCCGCCACAATAGAATACCTCCGCAGCTTTCCTGCGGACACTAATTTACCGTTCCCAATGGGGATAAAGGACGGGGCCACTGACATCTGACTCCTCCTGGAACTTTATGAAAGAAAGCAAACAATGTGGAAATTGTGTAGGGATTTTCTCTTTTCTATCTGAGACATCTACTGTTCTCTGTGTGGTGCTGTACTGCGGAGGGGGGGAGGGGGGTGGGGGGCATGCTGTATCGGATCCCGCTGTTCTGTTCACGGCACACACAGAGCGAGTGTCACTGGTTCATTTATTTCACTGCAGATGGAGGCAATTCAAGTTCAGCGTGTAAAGCTCAAAGGATTCTGGTTTATTACAACTTGGGTCTATTTTCATAGTTTTGCCTGTCATTTCTAATCGTTATGATGACATTGTTACCACTTAATGCAACAACCGATGGACAGGTTCTAAACAGCCTGAAAATCACTTTATTAGATGGTTAAACCAAAAGTGAGAACACCGGAAATGTTTCTGGTAATGCAGCGTTGCACAGGAACACGGCTGGCAAACGTGTGGGAACATTTAGGCCCAAGTTCAGACAGACGACCACATCGCAAATTAATTTAGATGTCATTTCTTCACAGAACGAGGAATGTAGATTTCGTCCCTCATCACTTACACGTAGAAATCGCTTTAGGGATGAATTCCTACCACTACCATTTATGCCACTTTTCAATGTAATTGTTCATGTAGGTTTAAAAATACTGTAAAGATGTGAACCTATCCTTTAGCTATCTTGCCACATTCCTAGATCTTAATGACAACTATTATTATTACCACTGAGGATGACGGCTGAAACTTAAAGGCACATGAGTTGAGTCAAAGCTCGGCTCCTCCTGCGGCTCAACGAGGGTGAAAGCCAAACCCAGATTCACGCTCCTTTTTTGGATCGAGGTTAGTCAGCCTGGCGTAGCTTCCTCTTGGCTGCGTGCTTGCGATCCAGCTCCTGGTCGCTACGTTTTTTTTTTATAAAGGTTGACGTCTGGAAACGTCCCAAACATAGCAAAATAAAAATAAACTACAGGCAGTCTGCGCAGATACAGGCTCTGCCACACACAGAAGTGATGAGAGGGATTCTTTTTGTACAGTCTACACATTGGTTTTTTTAAACTCCTACTCGTTGGGACTTTAAGAAATAAGGCCCAAGTTGTGATGAACCCAAATCTTTTTAGAAGTTTTGCAGAGGGATATTTGTGTTCAATTTTATTAGAAAATGAGTAGTAGATGAGGCAGTTTCTACAGAAGCAAATCGGGTAATATTTGACCCCTGTGTGGTATACATACTGTATATATGGCCGATGGGAGTCTCCTCATCTCACTCAGCCCTTTTTGACCCCCAGCATGGTTTTTTCAGACCCCCTACAGTCTATGACGTGACCCTGAGCTGACCTGTTTTGAGCAACACGTCCAGTGTAACTGTCCTTGACAATGAAGCGGGTCACTTGCCCGGCCCGGCCTGGCCTCTCCACTCTGGGCCGTTTTAGCCCGGCACAGAGAAAGCCTTGTCTGCCTCTAACGCTGTCATATCAAACTCCCTGACCCCCCACCGCCACCTTTAACCTCCCCGAAAAACTCACCCTGACTCAGTGCAGCCCTCCACGTCTGCTGAGAATGACAGCTGAGTTGACGGCAGCAATATGCTTTGAAGTGCCAAGTCAAGTCCCGCCATTGTCTCCGTGAGGAGAGCGCAGAGCCGCTCAAGTGCACAATAGTGCAGCGGTGTGTGCGCGTCGTTGTTCACATACTTGACTGTGTGAGGGTGGCTTCATGTGTACATCTAAACTTGTCCATGTGGGCAGACACGAAGGAGCTGAGTTTGCCTTTTCCTTTTAGAGCCTCTGTATATATTATCCTTTTGTCCGGGCCAAGCTGTTCTGCATTTCTAATGTGAGAAAAGCCCGGACAAGCCTCTTTCAGGGCGACGACAAAACACAGCACCCGGTGAAGCAGTTTTCTCTCGCTAATCCTCCGATTTCTAAACCAGGCAGAGTGAAAAAAGTTTTTTGTTTTGATGGTTCGAGAGGAGATAAGTAATAAGTGATTAGCTTGACAGTTTTTTTTGTCCTATTCCTTTGAGCGGTAATTAGAGCTCAAGGGAAGCGGTTTTTGCGCTGTGTTTATTGAAGGTGAGATGAGACGACTTTCGCTCCGAAGTCTGACTGCAACGGCGTGCTCAGACCTTCACACCTCGCCCTGGGGGGCTTCACTCATGGAGGTCCTGGGCTTGTGTTGTCCACTTGTCAGAGCGTAAAACCTGGAAGCGACAGGCTTTAACCAAACCCACAACAAGATCCAGCCGACAGTCAAAGTCTGATATCTGCACAGATAACTGTCGGCTTCTGTGGTGTAAATTCTTTATTTACATCTTCTCACCTGTTTATTAATCCGATCTCCATCCCTGAGAGTTGATGCATTAACATTCAAAATATTTGATAATATTGTGAGATTATTATGAGTTTTTTTCGCAAGTATACTGCACATATTTAATCAAGTGAATTTCAATAGAAACTGCTAGTATCACACAGGAAAGACAATCTGCCGGTTTCAAATAAGCGAAGCCGTCTAGTTTTCTCTCAAAGGAATAGTTTGAAATTTTGGGGAAATGCTTTTTCCCTTTCATGCTGAGATATGAGAATATTGAAAGCGCTGATATGTGAGAGTGATATCAGTCTTCTAGAAGAAAGAAAGCCATATGTTAAACTATTCTTTAAACAGCTGTTTGGGAAATTCACAAGAAATTAATTTGCATGTTTTTTTTTGTACCTTGAAACAGGTAAATCTATTTATCTTGGGTAAGAAAATAAAAGATTTAATAATCATAAAAGAAAATAATCTGACTTTTCCTGAATTGCTCTTCTTGCTCATGTGGTTTTCCCAGTTGTTGTATTGTTATTCATGCACCTCTTTGCAGTTTCTTCTTATTTGCTAATGAAACGACCCGCTGTGCCCACGTGCATCATTAAAGTTGCATCTAATCCTCATCATTGTGTTCATCATCATAACTCGAGACACCCACTCTGTGCTGTTCGCAGGACGCTGTGGCACAGCAGCGTCGCGCTACTCCGAGCTCAGCTGCAGTCAGTCGCACGTGTTTGACGAGCTGGAGGCCATCGCCCCTCGGTCCACTTCCTGTCCGTCTCTGGAGGAGCCATCAGACTCATCCGGCTGCACCTCACCCGACACAGGTACAAACACAAAACACACTGATAGCTGAAAGTAATGACATTCTTTGGTAGTATTGTAGTTCAAACGTTAGGAACACGCCACACTGACTGTTCATGGTGGACATTATACCAGCGCTGGTATACCATGATGACGTATGACTTTAGCTGCTAGCTTGGCTGCAGACTCTTTAGTATTGTTTTCCATTATTATATCAACAGTTTTGACTATAAAATGGTGAAAAAAGGTCACAGTTTCAAAGAGGTAACATCTTCAAATTGCTTGTTTTGTCCGTATTGTAAGTATTCAATTTACAATAATATAAAACGGAGAAAACCAGCATGTGTTGGAATATTTACCCGATGAATGACTTAAAAACCAACTGATTCATTGACATATTACATCAAGGCTTGGAAAGTACGTTTTTTTTTTGTTTTTTTCTTGCTCGTCTTTCAGTGTTATTCTGCCAAAAGCGAGAAGAAAAGAAAATCCATAATTATGTGACTGAATGACATGTTTGCCAACATTGTGTTGCACTTTTTTGTTTTGGTGTTTGTTTGTTGTTGTTTCCATCTCTGCGTGTCTCCCAGTGATGTCTCAATTAGACTTGCTCTCCTTCCTCTGACTCCTGCCTTGTTACAGACGGGGATGGGCTTATCTGAGCGCTCACTGTGTCCGCTCTTTGTGTCGCCCATGTTGCCCAACAAAAGCAGAGTAAATGCAATGTGTGTGTGTGTGTGTGTGTGTGTGTGTGTGTGTGTGTGTGTGTGTGTGCCTGTGATAGATACCGTGTGTAAATGTGTGTGTGTGTGCTGGAGGTGGTTCAGTGAGCTGCCGAGAGAGACGTTAGCCAATGAAGACTTCCTCCACCTCCCTCGTAGACCGCTAATCCCTGACAAGGTGTTTAACCTGCTTGCTTGACCCGAACCTCCATCTGACCCCGGCGACCTTTGCCCCGAGGATGTGGAAGGATCAGGGCGACCGCTGGCGTAGAAACCACAGCGTGATAAAATCAACTCGGGGCTCAAGCCAAATGTGAGCTAATGCTCCAGACTGATTCTTATCAGACTGACATGAAGCACAATTTACATTTGTATAGAATGTGGCTGATTTAAAGCTGCACTGAGCAGGATTTCTATTGAAACATGCAGATATGTTATCAGCCTCCATCACAAAGTGGCAGAAGTGAGAAGAATATTTCATCTTCAGATAAATAATGTGGACCCAGGCCTTGTTTTAGCTTGCAGAAAGTGAAAATATACACAAAGAGAAATAATAAATAACAAAGATGCAACAAGAAAAAACATGCAGATACAAAGGCAACACGTATTTATGTAAACAAGAAGCTTTAATTGTCTCTAAAAACGTATAAAGAACATCAATTTATTTTCCAAAAACCCCAGGTTATTGAGGCCTGATCCAACAAATGAGCCAAGAGAGAATACTGAAAAGAAATACTTGACGTAAAACAAAGAAGGTCTACACACTGTAAGCCTCTGAATAAATCTGTTTCTCTTTATGGCAACGTTTGGATCCAGGACAAGGAAGATGTTGTAGATCGAAATGTCCCACAAGGAGAAAAAATAATATCTTATCTGTGGCTTTACGGTGTGCAGACCTCTGTCCCTGCAGTATATCTTTGTCTTGCATCAGACTGTTTTTGCTTGGATGTGCGCACACTTTTGCCCCCTTCAGCAACGTGACACTTCACTATTAATAAGCAGTTCTGGTTGAGAGCAGTAGTGGATCATATTTTACGGTGCACTTGACGACCCACGTGATCGGAGCTGAAAGCGAGTCCCCTCAGATCGCTCTGTTGTGGAAAGTTTTAGACGGATGAGGCCGTTTTGGCACAAATGCTGAGTCGCTTAAATGTTCAGCATTGTGAAAGGGAAGAATTTGCATTTGACTTTTATCATTTGATTATGAGGACGTGAGACCGGACTTGAGTTTCCTGCTGCTCATGACCATCCTGTACTGAGAAAACTCGTTAAAAAAAAAAAGAAAAACTGCATCATTTGCATGTATTTTACGTCAAACAGTAACTTTTCTCTCAAAACTTCAACTTGACAAAGTATAAAATTTGAATAACGAGTGTGTGGGTGGTAAGTAGTGTGTCCGACACCTTAATTGCGAGATTAGTCATTTGTTATCTGCCGCTGTGTATTGTTTGAATCTCGGGGCTACTTTTTGCTAATGATGGTCTTATACCTGTTCTAACTGAAAGTGTGTGCCGCCACATTATGTTACACACACAGTTATCCCCGGGATTTCCTCTCAACGACGCCTTCGCCTCACCTGAGGGATTACTTTACTGTGTGTGTGTGTCTGTGTGTGTGTGTGTGTGTGTGTGTGTGTGTGTGTGTGTGTGTGTGTGTGTGTGTGTGTGTGTGTGTGTGTGTGCGCGTGTGTGTGTGCAAACTTCTGTGAAAGCCATTCTAATGTTCTAATGTGAAGGACTTTTCTGCAGCTTTTTGGGATGTTTCTGGGAATGTGTGTGTGTGTGTGTGTTGGGGTACCTGCAGCAGAGTGTGTTATGTGAAATCCCCTCGGAGAGGAATGGCAGCTCCACACCCAGCCAGCGTGGGCCGGGGATTTGCATGGGCGCTGAGCCACACTGTTACTGATCCGCTTTTAATTGGGTGTGACGATAAGAACTTTGGAGCCCGAGTGGGGACGGGGGTGGGGATGAGTTGCTCTGGGGGGGGGCGGGGTGAGAGAGAAGGCTGTGGTATTTACAGTAATTTCCTAATCCAGTTCAACAAGTCATTAAATTTATTGTGAGTTCCCATTCGTGAAGGTCAACGGTTGTACATGTATTTAAATATAACATATTTCTATAAAAGGGCTTCTGATTTTTCTGATTACATTTTACTACTTGCACTTTTCTTACTCATTGCACTTTGCTGTTTGCTATTATTCCTCGTTGACGGTGTCTGTTGCTGGGGAGAGGGACGTCCGGGCTGCGCATTATAAGATGCAATAATTTGTTTGTCTGCTCATTTTTAGCAGCTGTGTGGCAGATCAGTGTTCTGTTGATACATCTAAATGATTTGCCTACACAAATCCATTTCACATCGTTATTTCTTGTGTGCCGCAGGATATTTTTCAAGTATTTCAGACTTTGTTGTCTCACCTTGCAGAGCTGTCTCCAGGCCTGGCGGCGCTGACGGTGGGATGCGACTCCGGGAATCTGGGCTCCCTGTCCCGGGTCCGGCTGCTCCTCCTGGACCGACCGCAGCCCGAGTCCCTGCTGAGCCCCTTCGGTCAGGAAGAGCAGCTCTCACCGGGCCCCTGGTCCGATGTCGGGATGCAGTATGAGCCAGGATTGACTTCAGAAGGTATAGCTCTTTATGAGAGATGCATAGACAGATTTAGAGCAACATGTAATAATGTATAAATGAAAACCACTTCTCTCTGAAACATAATTTATAAATTTGGTTTGGACAGAAGAAAGAAAAAAACAAGATGTTTTTTTAATCCAGAAATATTGTTTTGTCAAACTAAAATCAACACATTTCCACATTTAAAGGTTCAATGTGTAAGATATGCCAGAAATTAAACTTAAAACATTAACCCAGTGAACTAACATCATCATCAGAGTGTGAAGAGGTGACGGTGTCATGTCAAAGACGTCCGTGTGTTGTGTTGCAGAGATATCTACTGACATTAGCAGCTAACAGCTAGCTGTAATACCACTTGTTCCTCTAGGGGTGATAGTGAGTCAGTGCAGCTGCAGTCTGCCTCAGCACAGAGGGAGAGATTACAGCCATGTTCTGTGTCTGTTGTATAGTTTGTTTATTGGATCACATTCAAAGTGGCAGAAACGAGAACCCCCAGCACCACCGCAGCATTTTAGTGGACTTTTGGTATTGTTACCCACTGACAGGCATCACACAGGAGTAAATGCAATACACAATATCAAGAATACATAAGAATACAATAAATGGCAGCAGCCAAAAGAGGAAGTTGACTCTCGAAAGACAAACTTTTCACAATTTCTTTTCAACTATTGAACTTTGTTATTCAGTCAACAACTATCCAAAGTGTCTGTGATTGTATTTGTGATCATGTGTAATCATTACTTGAGATTTAATTCATAAAGTCCTTTTGTGACTGACAAGCAATCTCAGTTCCCTGAACCTCCTGCTCCGACAACTTTTTCTGACAGTTTGAATGAGATCGTTTGATAAGCAAAAACCGTCACTTTAATAACACTGAGCAGTGAGACAGGTGTGTGTGTGTGTGTGTGTGTGAGACCAGACAACGGGAACAACACTGTTCTCTGTCCGCGGCCGGCCTTGAGAGTAAGCGATGCCTTTATGGTGTCAAGCGGCTTTTCTTTTAACGAGCTGTGATACCGCCTCTCATCTGCTCCCAGGCATGCCGCTGCGAGATCTTAACTGCTTTTTCCTGAAGGTGTGGCAGCTCAGAGGAAAGGTTTATAGGGATATCAGTATGTGCCATATTAATAAAGATCAAACCGCAAAAGTGGATCATTAACCGGGAAAGTCCGACTAAGATAGCCGGAGACACTTAAAACCAAGCGCTGCATACATAACAGTGGATAAGAAACTGAGACGAGTGTGTGCAGAAAACCCATTCAGTCTAGTGCCTGTGGTTTATAGTCTGATAACACATCGGAGAGTGAGATAAACACTGTACATGTTTGTAAAGGTTCAGTTCAACCAAATAACAAAGGAACTTTCTACGTGCTATGTAGATTATGCAGATAGATTTGGGTTTATCTCACCAGGTTTAGAGATGTGCGTCTCTGAGGTTTCTGCCTCTATCCCAATACAACACATCCCAATGCTACTCCAATTCTGTCATGTGGAGGGTGGGGGGGCTGTTTGACTTTCTGACAAGTTGAGGCATCCTGACACTTTTAAGCACCAATCTCAGCGAAATATTGGCTCAATCACTTCATTTAAAACCAGTATAAAACACAAATCCAGGAATACATTTTCTGTTTTGGCGCAATCTCACAGTTTAGAGTTCATCTTCATTCAACTCTGACCGGCAACTATTTATGGTTGGCCAATAGACAGTGATGCACTGTTTATAAGTGGAGAAATGTGCAGGAATGCCCTGCACCCACCCGGTTACCAAGACGCTCCAGAAAATCTCTATTTTATTGATGCGAGTGCCAATTTCGTTGCACAAAACAAAGTCTTTGCCAGATGGCCGAACATCTACTGAAACCCCCACACCTTTCCGAATCCGACAATCGCGCCTCCTTCGCTCAGCGACTGGCCAGGTGTGCAGAGGTGAGAAACAAGTGCAACACCGTGAATGTCTTTGAGACAGAATCGTCCAAAATGTAAACTTCTTTTTGTATGATTTGTCGTGTCTTTCCCCTCTCTGTGACGGAGGCGATTTGCTCTGATTACAGTGTTTGGTCATTCTTTTGCCTTTTAGACAAACATTTAAGAATGACCCTTTTTATGTGACTCTAGAAATGGTCATCAAACATTTTTTTCCCTAAGTTATCAGCTACACCATTGAGCTCCATTGTATTGGCTGCGACATCCATTAGAGATGCATATCTCAAAGCCTAAACAAATAAATCTAAATCTTTCACCAGAAGTGAGAAATGTTTTTGTAACTTGGATGAACTGGCTCCTTACCGGCACAAGAGAATACGATCACCATGGTGGCTTTGTTTTTGGTATTCAAGCTTCTGTGCCATCAATGTTTACAACTAAATATGTCTGAGTTTGCTGGAAGCTTGTCTTTCCTCTCTCCTTGTCTCCAGAACAATGTTTGCACCTGGCACACTTCTGTAGACAGGTGCTCCTCCAGGGTTTTGTGGCTCTATTTTTTGCCATTATTTGCTCGGAGTTTAAAACCATAATTGGAACTAATGCAGAACATTACTCATATGTGTGCACACACTCGAGTACAAAAGATAAGTGCATGGCGGTGTGCGCCGGAGGCTAACACTTATGTACACACTTGCAGGGCGCACACGCCTGCCTGCCTCCAGCGCGACTGCGAACACACAATTGCTTCCTCTCCTTTTAGCTTGACGCCGTCTCCTGTGTGGTTTTGTCAGGTGTTCTGAGGCCCGTCACAGCTGGCAGCATCTCTGAAAGGTGCGACTCTGCAGGGAAAGTCCAGGAAAACAAATCGGTGAGTGCCGCTGCCCCTTGTGAAGCCGCTTTTCACTCTCTACCCCCCTCCTCTGTTCATCTATCAGATTTCCTTCAAAAGCAGCACTGCTCCTTGTCGTGAGCAAACACTAGACCTTCGAGAATCAACTCCTATCAGACAATAACCCCAAACCTGCCGCACGCAGTCACCCGGCCACACAAAGACCCCCTTTCACAAACTTGAACTGGCATGCATTTATAACTGTCGTTCCAGTAAGAAGTGCCAAATTGTTGTTGATAATTGAGACACAATATAACAGAGGGCATGCGGCGTGCAGCAGGTGTGTGGTTAATCAGTCACGGGCTGCAGGAGGGGGGAGGCCCGACTGTACAGGAGCAGGCCGGCTTTTACACCAGCACATTGCTCTGTCGCAGGGGGGTGCGCTCGGCTAAACGATCTGCACGCTGGGATTCTTTTAGAGGATGCATCAGCACTAGGATCAGACAGGGGTTGAGGGGTGAGGGGTCAGGGGGGTAAACAGGGCTTGTGCATGCTGGGCTGCAGTGGAATGGACGCAGGTGCTCCACGTGATCTACGATTAATCTCCCCTTTATGACGAATGAGAGAGGGCCCCTGAAAAGCATGAATGAGACTCATAAGCCCCGTGCAATTATGTCGAACCACAATGACGAGCTGGAGTGCTCTGAGTAGAATTCATACAGCCATTTGCATAATGCACCTCACTGAAGCACGTATCCACACACTGGATTATTTATAAAGAAGAGAGACTGATAAACCAGTGGTATGTTTGGAGTGGGAGGAGCTGCTGCTTCTGGGTTGGGGTGAGAAATACTTTTTCTTTTTAGGTATAGCCTCAATGTTCTGCACCGTAGAAACTCAGGAGATGAGATATATATATATATATGTATATATCTGTATATATATCTGTCTTGCAGAGACTCGGATGAGAAGATCGATACCCATTCAAGGATCATTTATTGTTAATCTGCGACACATGGTTGTACAACGCCCCTATTTCCAGTCTTTATGCTTAGCCAAGCGAACCAGCTGCTGGCAATAGCTTTATATCTACAGCACAGAAATGGAACAAATGTCAAACTATTCCCTTAATTATTTCAACTTTGTCTCATAGTCAACTCACATTTTTTTCGGTCAAGTTGTTTCAGCGACCGGTTCTCATTGCAACACCCCCGAGCAGCAGCACCCGAGGAAGTCGATCAGAGGTGTGGCAAATGGGGCTGGATAAAAACAAAAAATTTATTTAAAAAAACATTGTCCACACAGAAAATAAACAGGGCTTCTGTCACTCTGGACATCCACAATCATTTCTTAGCTTTGCAACTAATAAACAAGTTTCTTTACATTGAGGTTGAACTGTTCGTATAGGTTAATTCTGTTTCCTTGCAGGATCCGTCCGAAGGGGATTCTGGGTCACCGTCTTCATGGATCATAGACCCGAGTCCATCATGCAACATGTTCAGATCCACCTATTCTCCCTGCAAGTCTACCAACGGTACTGTATCCCTTAAATGTAACCAGAAAGCAATTATTTCTCTTGATCTGTGTGTGCTGCTATGACATATCACCTCTCTGTTAAAACTGGCGCGCTCTCTTAAGAGCCTATAACAACAATAGTTAATCAATACAAGAGCCCATCTTCACCATTAGCGTCTGATCCGGTAAAAGCCCACTCAGTCCCGGTCAGCTCTGGTTTATGAGGAGCCATTGTCTTCTCACTGTCAGCGCTGTGTTTGGCGTTCCCTTGCCTCCGGTACACTTAAGCCCGCTAATCCTTGCTAGGGCCAGCTGGCTCGCAGTATCACCTTCACCTGTGTGGCCGGCTTGTGTACATTCATGAGTGATGGTTCAGAGGCAGCGCTTACTGTACGGACCACAAACACTGGAAAGCTGGCAGCGCAAGACAGGGAAAAGTTCCGCTGACATACCGTCCCCACATGGAAATGGAGAACCATCCTTGAGCTGATGGCTGCCTCCTCTTCCTCCCGTCTTCGTTTGACCACATCCGTCAGACTGATCACGCTCTGTTTGTTTCTCTCTCTGGTGACTCACTCGTCCAGTATCAGTCATTGTTCTGTGTCGCTAATGGTCCATGGTACGCTGTGTTCCTCGAGGATGTTACAAATGCATCCGTCGTATCAGAGATTGATGTGTCTGAGGGCCAAGCAGCCACGGCGATCTGTCTTTCTAATCCAGCACGGCTGATGTCCAGTTTCAAGGCTGCTGACTTTAATTCTTTTATCACATTGATTGTTGTGACAATCCATCTATCTTTTAAATATTTTGACATCACGTTTTTACAAAATGTCCTGGAATAATGGTCGTGTTGGGATTATTCTGATTTATTTTCGATTTGCTGCCTGCATCTATTTTTGTACTTTTTCAAAATCCAACGACCCCAGTTAGTTTAAACCCATTACAGATTTAAATTAAGGAAAGGCTATTGTGTTGCATTATGGGTATTGTGGGACCCTGCATTGCTGGAGTGTGAGTAGGGAGTACAGTGTTCCCTTATAATGGTACAAGGGTCATTTATTGTCATTGTACAACACAGTAATGCAGTTATAGTCCAGAAAAATATAGATAAAATAGTTTATAGTATAGGCCAGAAAAATACATAGTATGTCAAACGCTGCACATTTTGCAGTATGTTAGCCGACATGGCTTTCTGCCGATATGACACACAATCCTCTGCGTAGTGGAAGATGCGTCACATTGCCTGAGCCACCAAGAGACACAGACACATGGGACAAGCTAGCCCTCATGTCTTTCTGCCAGAAAGGATCTATATTTACCCAAATCTTCCTAAACCTAACCAAGTAGTTTTGGTGCTCAGACCCTGTGTGCTACAAACTGAGACGGATTTCTAAGCCAGAGGGTCAAAGTTCAATACTCTGTTATGACGAAGTAGTATGTCCCAATTGTATGCATACTGTATGCAATAGTACTTTTGTAAGGGCAGCTGCAGTACGTACTAAAAGTAAAAAGATCAATTATGCGATTTGGAGTCTGAGTCGGGATATGTTTTGCCTATATGATCCATTTTTTCATACCGTGTCCACCAACTTTACGGAGCTGCAACTACACTCTTAATGGAAAGGAGAACTCGATGATGACTGATTCAGTGGTCACTGAGTGTTGAGACATTTATATACTGTAGACACTTGTTGACTATTCTGTGCAATATGTTACTTGATCTCCTGTGTGACCTCAGCTCTGTCATCCCTGCAGCTAGGAATGAGTTTTATATGCTTTCAGAGTTTTTTTCTTTACAAAGAATGATTGATTTATCAGCTTGTTAAAAGTATACAATGTACATCCATTGTTGTCGCAAACAATGTCTTAAATTCCCTTCAGCTTTCAAATGCTGCTGCTTTTTCTTTTTTTTTTTTTTTTAAGCTGTTAACACATTTTATGACGAGGCTTTCCCTGTTTAACTACCCTATAAGAATTAGGCAAACCTCGACTAATAAAAAAAGATGTCACCCAGAGGATCTTGGTGATGGCTTGTGTGCTTTGACCTCCTTGGAGGCCAATGGCATGGTCACACTGAAGAGGAAGGGGAGGGGGGGTCATCAGCAGGGCGTGGAGGGGTCACGCCTGAGGTCACACACTCTCTAAAAGATGCCCAGTGTGTGGCATGTCTTTGTGTGGATAGGTGAGATCTGGTTACCCTGGAGGTGCGAGCAGTTTAACCTTTGAATAGAGCTCCCGAGTAATGGAGGGAATGACCCCATTATGACTCAATGTATATTGAGAGAGTTCAGATACCGTTTGCCTCTGGAATAGTTGGTCAGTTCACATGACATTAACATTTAGATTTAAGGAAGATCGGTTGAAAAGTGTTGTCAAATCAGTTATTTACTTTTCTTTGCATTGTATTAGTGTAAATTTAAAGCAGTGCTAAGCAAAGTGTTCATCAACAAAAGATCAAATGATTATGTATAACGTGAAAGGGGTCACTCGTAGGGGCAAACCCACAGATTATTATCATCCAACTTTATTCCTCATAGCTTTTCACTGTCTTTCAGCTCAGGCACAGCTTCACTGTTTTGGTTCACTGTGCAACAAAACAAGCAATTTAAAAATGTCACCAACATTTTTTAGTCTTTTACAAATGAATGTAGGCTAAACCATGAAAGGGGTATTCCTGCCATTTAGAATTGCACATCCTAAAAGTTGGTGAATTCACAAGACAGGTTTAAAAAATTCTTTTAAAAAAATGCTAAAATGAAAAGAGCAGAGACTAAGATATCCTGTCCCTGGTATTGGGAAAGCTCCAAAAAACTGCTTCCTACATATCCCATAATGCAACTGAATGTTGTCGTTAATCAAAAATATCCTTTGCAAATATTCTCCAGAGCCACATAAAACATTATGCAATGGTGAATAGTGCACATTGAGTAAGCTGAACTTCATGTGTAAAATTGGTGGAATGACCCTTTTAATTAATGAATCAAATAAAAGTTTTAAATGTAATTATCAATTTTTCTGATGCCCCTTCCATATCAATGAGTTTCCCACCTGTCTCTGGATCAATCGACAATTGTTGTGCAATTGTGAGATTAAAGTGCAGCCAGAAATCAGCTGTGAGGAGATGCTCCTGCTCCCCAGTGCGGCTCATGTTAAGACCTTTGTCCGTTTCTGCTCATCAGGAATTCATAGGTAGAATAATCCCTCCCCTCATAATTGTTTCATGACTGTTTCCCCGCTGCCCCGGTCACTCTGCGTTCACTCCAGTGTTTAGCATTCAGCTGTTACTAAAGATGTTAGCATCCAAATGAATGTAGCGATGTGCGGGGCCACAAAGAGCACTAATCTGAACTGACCCTGGTGGATTGTTCCAGAAAGCTGAGGAAGCTACGGGACAGATTAGCCTCCAGAAAGACAGAGATTGTGCAAGCAGAGATTAGTCGTGTACTAAGCAAGGATCGTTTCCCCCCCAGAGGACCACACACTGACAGTGTAGCCATGTCACCATTGTCGCTAAGCCACCATCACTGTGGACTCATTGGCTATTGTCTCCGAAAGCCTCCAGCGTTTCCCCAAAAAACCTGGACTCAAGCCCTTTGATTGGCACTTGTCAGGGCTGATAGAGAGGGTGACGTGTTGGGAAAGGCTTCGATAAAGGAGCCCTGAAAGGAAAATCCCCTCCCCATGAATAATAAATTGGCGAGGATTTTCCTCTTTACTCCACCCCTCTCCTATTCTGCCTTTCTTTTAGCAGATAGAGGAGTGAAAGCTCTGGGTGGCATCAGTGAATAGCCTCGGCGCGCTGATTGTCTCGCTGATGCTCATCTCTTTCTCAAACATGCGAAGAAAGAGATACAAGTCCAACCGTCTTGCCTCTGCCTGGTGCGCTGGATGGTGAAGGGCAGGCAGTGTGTGTGTAGGAGAGGGTCGAACGAAGGGAGGGCTGTGTGTGTGTTTATTGTCCTCGGCGGCCTTTTCGAGATCAGCGAGGGGATTTGACTCGGCCGCTCGCAGCCAAATCCAGCTATCTGCTGTGCTCAGATGCTGTGGTTGGTATGGTAACCTGCTCTGTGTGTTTTAGATGGGCTCTTGTTTCCAGCTTGAACTGACCAGTAATCACTGTGTATTCATGGATTAGGCCACGTTGGAGGTTAGTATAGGAGCAAAACAAATCCTGAATAAGTTTAGTTGCGGTTTCGCCCTGCTTTAGAGAGTGTACATTACAGTGTCTGTGTGGAATTAGTCAGTTGACCTTTCATACTATTTTTATACTTAATTAATCCTTAGGGTCATTTCATAAAGGGAAAAAACTCCAAACATTTGATGTAAAAAGCTTTTGAGATGTGAGGATTTTGTTGCTTTTCTCTGTTTTATTATGCAAAATGAATGTTTAGATTCTTTCTGATGAGACAAAACAAGCAAAGTGAAGACATCACCTTGGTGCGTCGGCCCTGAGAGCTGCAACTAAAGAAAACACAAGCGAACGAAGAAGCTTGACACGTGCGGCTTTAAAAAGAAGTCGGCCACCGTCCCCTGGTCTGCGATGATTTTATATTATATTCAGATGTTTTATAGAACAATTCATTGATCAATTGTGAAATTAAATGGATCAATTTATTTATTTTTTAAACTTATTTATGATGCATTTAAAGGAAAAATATTTAGATTTTTGAGAACTCTTCACATCCCATTCATCATGACGTCACTGGAGATATGTCAGACATTAACTTTGTGCTGCACGTGAATGAAAATGATGAATTCTGCGCGCTAAAGACGATACATTTCTCACCCCGACGTCTGTTTCGGTGACATTGAGTCGCGCGGGGCGTGGCGGCCGATGCGAGCGTGTGATTGTGTGCAGCGCGGTGGAAGACGGCCTCTCAAATGAGACATGGCTCCATCAATCTGGCCTGCTGACCTCTACGCTCACTGACGGGATGAATGAATCCACGCCGCCATGTTTGGAAGGCTGGATGGATCTGCTGCCTGTCAGCTCCTCGACCGCTCAACTTTCTCCTCCCAATGAATGGAAACGTCTCCAAACGTATCACATTTGAGTTATCGCTCATGCGCTCACGCAAGTCACACTCGCGTTTGCAAAAGTAGCGTGAAGAAAAGAGTCCAAAACTGTTGCAGAAGACAACCGGAGCCCTCCTTAAGCTCAAGTCTGCATTGATGGGGCTCTTTGTCTCTGCGCTGCTACACCTAGAAGTGTATTCTGTGGACTTTATATTCACAGATAATGGGACTCTTAATTGGCTGGTCAGTAACAAAATGGACGGCTGTTTAGGTTTCAGGGAGTGCGTCCGCTCCTTAGTGAGACTCTGAAAGGGCTGAAGGGAGATGTGACTGAGGCATTTAGGAGAACAATGTGATGAGAATTAGTGTGTTTTTAAAGGGACTGAAATGGGTTTTAGTGCTTTTTATTAAGTGGCTACTTCCACGTGGACGACCATGAATACAGATGTGTTTTTTCTTGTTCAGGACTGGTGATTGCAGTGTTTCTATTTAAAAAGGAAACCCCTGTGCTAAGAAATAAGACTATTAAATGCAAGACTTTATTAGATTTTTTAAATGTATTTTATGTTGCATCTCTCTGCTGCAGGTTCCAGCACAGATGAAGGGGGGCCCACCGAGGAGGGGTCCAATTATCCAGATTGGAGGGACCAGGTCGAGTCCTCAGCCGGAGGAAGGACTGAAGAGAAGTGCAGAAGGATGGAGGAGAGGAAAACAAAGGTGCTGAACATGCTTTCCAAACTGCAGGACGACACGCCTCGTCAGCCTAACAGCAACAAAGGTCACTCCAACTTCGAGGAATGTGAGTTTGTTATCTAATGAAAATGTTATTATTTTATGCCTATTGTTTTCTATCGTATACCTTTTTACTAAAATCTTTATCCTCATTTAAATTAAAATCTCTACATTTTGGCCTCTTTGAATCTTCCATACTACTTTTGCAACAAAGTAAGACACAACAACAACAAACTAAAATATTTTTAGACCTTGGGTACACTAAATCAGATTAAACCTATTAGGTTTTAGTTAATAGGTTTACTATCTTACACCCAGGTCCTCCCAGATGACACAATCAGCCAATAAAACCAAGCTAAATATACAAAAACCTCCACATGAGGTTGCAGTACTTCAGCCTTTCTTCTCCCGGTGTTAAGTGAAATCCAACATACATAGAGAATTGGCCAACAATTATTCAATGCAATGCATCAAAGCATTTTTAGCTACTTTCCAATGCCCGTCCTGAGAAGGGCTTTTAAAATAACAAGTATAAAACCTGTTCACAGACTACAAAGTGTGGCACGTTTTTGTTGACCTTAAAGGAACGGCAGTACGAGCTGTCGTACTCATACGTACATTTTATACACATACAGACACATCTATCTATCTATATATATATATATTATATGCACACATACAAACCTATCCCCCCACCCCACATGACTACATCGATGAGGCCGTGAGGAAACACGGTAACTGAGATGTGAGAAAATCATTGAGTGCATATATATTTATCTTTTTTTAATCAAGGGTTTTCCAACTCTGCCATGTTTGAAGGCTGAAATCTATCTCTGCTTTCCAACACTCTGCTTTGCCTCTTGTTCACACAATAAACCATGCAGGGGAGAGAAAAAAAAACACACCCGCCGCATTTACCAACACTCCTCTCGACTCTAAAAATGTCCCCTCAATTACAGCACTTGATTTATTTTTTGAGTTTTTAGAATTGCCTTTTTTGCAAACAGGAGTTTAGCCAGGAGTTCTCCAGTTTCCCTCGAGTGCCTAATTTCTGGCATCCAAGCCTTTTGTGAGAGCGCTGGGGCCAGCAGGGCCGACAATAAGCATCCGCACCTCAGGTCAAGGCTGAGGGGCCGGCCAGCCCTCTGCAGAGGTCAGTCAGGTCAGAGTTCTCCCGTGAGTGCTGGCACCCATAAATGGGACTGATTGGACAGGTCTGTTCAGACGGTAATCAAGCAGGATGAAGAACCCTGCAGCTGGCCTCACTATTCTGCAGGTTATTACTAATGGAAAGCTTTTGTTGCGTTACAGCAGTATGGACTTGGGTTTGTGTATGTGTTGCCTTGTGTTCACGTAAAGACCGGTCTGAGTCTTACACACATGACCGCTTTGCAATGGTGTCATTTCTTTGGTTGTCTTTGCTTGTGGGCTTTTATCAGGCGACAGCTTTGGTGTCGAGTTAAAGTTTGGTTCACACCTTCATGTTCCCCTCGTTCATGAATATTAACAATGTTGATGATCGTGTGTGTGTGTGTGTGTGTGTGTGTGTGTGTGTGTGTGTGTGTGTG
>CALSBV010010187.1:5439033-5449215 GCA_943590825.1 Bovichtus diacanthus
GTAATGTACAAGAAAATTACAAAATTGTACAAAACTTGAGTGAATGTCCTTAATTACTGTCCACTGAATGTTAACATGACACAGCAGAATCCAGAGCAGCTCCCCGCCACATAGACTCTGACAACACGAGTCCCTCTTACCCAGAGCGCACTGCAGCCCGCTCAAACAAAACTCCCAAAACAACTCTCCACTCTGTCAAGTCAAACTAGGTCAGGATATGTTTGCATCCCTTCACCCCCCGCCGGACTGTATACCGCTCTCCAATGAGGAGACCGCCAAAATGTTGTGCATTACGTAAGCGAGAAGTCTTCTGTGTTGGCCACAGCAGGGTGCCAGAGGAGGGCCGACAAAAGAAAATGGGTTAGGCTGCTATTATCTTCCCCTCAGTCCATCAGCGGTGCCCCAGCCCCTCGTTTACGCACGCCATTATCACGCTAGTGTCCTTAGCCCACCAGCATTTGGACTCTTTTACTGCAAACCAAGTGCAATTAATGATCATTAGCTGCCCTGTCTCGCTTCATCCCCATCAAGCCCCCGCCTGCACCGTGGTTGGAGGACAAGGGCCAATCCCGGCACAGGGAGCAGTCAGGCGTGCATTGCACTCGTTGGCCTAGCGCTTGGCCATTCTTCGCTCTAGCAGGCCATTGAGCGTACGGCGAGGAGGGGCTCATTAACACCGGGCGCTCGTTAGAGCAGGGACGACCGTCGCTGTGCCACACGCTGGACAGGAGAGGTCTGTCCCAACACAATCGGTCGTGTCTCCCTCTAATTATCCGAGTGGACCTAGATTTTGTTGGTCTGCCAGTGGTCACATTGTACCAGAGTGTGCCCCGGTCGCTTATTCCCCTCCCTAAATAAACCTCCACACGAACCCCCGCTCGGCCTGCTCCAGCACCCCCACCGCACCCACTATCCCCAAAACCAGAGCAGTTTTATCCGTTACTGTGGCGGGATGGCCACGTGTGCCCACGTATTGTTTGGCAGCCAGGCCACTGTGAGCAACCACAATGGGCTCAGAACACTTTACCATCACATCGCTCTGCAAACACAACATTGCGAGGGACGGAGGCCGCCAAAAATCCCCCGCCACCGCAAACAGATTGTCCTGAATTTGTCTGCAGTGGCGGCCAAAGTATTTACCAATACTTTAGTTTTGGACATGAAGATAAATTAAAGGTTCAAAGTGTAATTCAGAGCCACCTGCACCAAAGAAATAGGGGGCAGTATTTCACCTCTAAACTGGGTCCATACAATCTCTAAAGTTTATATTGTACTTGTACTAGTTTGGTATATTTATTGTATTCTAATTTCTTCTTTATGTTGTGTACTCCTGTGCGATGCTGGTTCATCTGTTTACTGGGCTGTAGTCCGTGTAACGTTATGTTAGTTTGTCTATTGGATTCAATCCAAAGTGGCAGAAACTAGAAAACGACCCGCATATTCGTCTCGCCGGTGGCGGCGCAGCCAGGAGAGCAGCCCGCCAGAGGAGGAGAGAGGTCGGCAGAGCAACAGGGAGTCTGCAGCTCCCCGACGCTGTGCTGAACTCTAGCTAACTGCTCACTGAAGCTACGCCGTTTCCCGCGCCTGCAGACAGATATACACTCAGAGAAACAGCCTCCTGTCAGCTGTGAGGACGGAGAGAGACTATAAAACAGAACATGGCTGTAATCTCTCCCTCTGTGCTGAGGCAGACTGGAGCGGCACTGACTCACTATCACCTCTAGAGGAACAAGTGGTATTACAGGCTGCACGGATGCAGCTAGCTGTTAGCTGCTAATGTCAGTAGATATCTCTGCAACACAACACACGGACGTCTCTGACATGACACCGTCACCTCTTCACACTCTGTTGATGATGTTAGTTCACTGGGTTAATGTTGTTTGGGTTTGGAGACCCCAAGTTTCGAAAAACCTAATTTATCTTGATTTATTCTTGCTCTTCCCCCCAACTTAACTACGAAAATGCAATACTAAATCAGTGTAGCACTTCTTTGAAAACTATGCTCGCATGTTGATGCAGCTTTCACCAACTGATCATTTTTCTCTTTTCTTCCAGTGGGTTTATGCGATCACAAATCTCCAACATGGACTTCCGCTCGTTAGAAGTGAGGCTCTTCAAAGCGAAGGTAATGTAAAGGTTTGGCTTGCATTTCCCAAATTCTGTGTTCGGCAAAGAACTCCCACCACATGTTTGCACCCTTGAATTTGTCTTCACAAGGTGCACTTGATTACCTCCGCGCAACATCAGATTAACTCTCACATGAGTCACATTCACACACAAACACCGTCTCCGCCTCTCTTTCATGGCTCCGCGGGTATAATTATAATGAAATAAATACTGGTAAACACTTTGAAGAGCAATTCCAAAGCTTGCTTTGTAAAGCTAGCTTCTTTTTTTTTTTCTTTTTTTTTTTTTCTTCAATGAAAGACACTCAGCCCTCATGCATAGAAATGAGGGAAGCAAGCCAGAGAGAGAAAGAGAAGGGGTGCTTTTCCCTTTTCATAGATTAGCAAGGCACTAATCTCATTAAAGTGCCCAGCAGTGAACATGCCGTCCACTCCGCCCAGCCCTGTAATCAGCCTGAGACACACGGCTCATCTCAGATGGACCGGGACTGGCCTACCAGCTGGCTGCTCACAAGCAGGCCCGGCCCTCATTCATACAAGGAAGTACTGAGCAACTGAAAGGCAGGAGGAACATGAGAATGGGCGAAATGCCAGAAGGATTATTCCCCCTCCCCCAACAATTATCACCTTGCGTTAACAGTGCAAACAGGTGCACTCAAACAAGACTAGAAACAGGTTGAGGTAATCTGAGGCTACCTTGAGAATCACACACAATGACACCCACACACTCACTACTGTGCTTAGAGGCAAGCCAGTTTACCTTGTTTTTTTAAAAACGTATTTATGTTAAATATCATTATTCCTACGTAGCAACTGTTCCTGTTCCTCCTGGAGGAGCAGCAAGGAGACGCTGGAGCTCAGCGGGGCTTCATCAGCGCAGAGCATTTGCTTCTGGAGCTGAAGGCCGGGCGGATCCACCTGGAGCAGGAGGCGGCCATCAGGCTGGAGCTGCAGCACATTCCCCCCCTGGACCTGCTGGACTTCCTGGCCTACCTGCCCCTCTTCATGCTCATTCACAAGTCGGTCATCGACAACCCTCTGGATGACTCCAGCAACCTCTGAGCTCAGGCGCTGCACCGTCAGGTATCGGCATTACTGCCACTACAATTATCAGTATTGTAAGAAACGAGAGAAGCTTAGATTAAAGGGAATGAATTAGGCACTGTATTAATAAGTCACCCTCCATGGAAAGTTATTAATCTCCCCTATTCTCGAAAGCCCGGACACACCAGCATTTAAAAAGGTGAAATTTTGTGAAAAGTTCAATTGATTCCAATGGAATCGCCACAGCAACACTCACGTCATATCATTTAAACCGTAATTACGAGCAGCAGAGGAGAAAAAACGATGTTCACATCAGCATCTCTGAGTCGGAGATGGATTTTCTGACGATATCTCCGACTTGGGGAAAAGAACTACAGAAATGTCAACAAAGTAATGAAAAATGGCTGAAAATACATCACGCCAAGCGCTCAGGAAATAGTATAGTCCGCTTGTGACGTATCCGATGCTTTTATAAATACTGCTAGGTTACTGCAAGCTAGTTAGCAGGGCATGCTAACATTGGCAGACAAACAGTTTAATCCCTTACGCTTCTTCTCCGGTGCGCCGAGTGTTTTTGGCTTTAGCGAGCAGTCAATTTACTTTTTTTCTGCCACCCAAGTATTGATCGTATTAAACCAAATGGGTCTTAACGAATAATTATTTCGTGCACAAAGATGACTTTTACATCCAGATAAAAGAAAAGACTGTTTGTGTCTCTTTGAACGACTGTGTGTGTTGAATGCTTCACATGAACCCTTCCTGCCACACGTTGATTTATGATAACTTTCTTTCACTTTCACTTATGACTTCTCCAGAATCCTTGATATTTTCATAATTTAATAGGATTATAATGGACGTGTATAGAAAACCCTCCGAGTAAAGGCCATGATAAATAGTTTCTGTTGCGTGTGAAGTGCTGTCTATGGTGCTGAAACGTCCTGCAGCACAGTACAACTCTCGCACTGCAGTTTAAATGCACCACAGAACGATTCTATTGGTTTCATGAGACAGAAACTCGCTCCTTCGTCTACAACTGCTTATTGTTCTGGAGTAAAAAAACCAAACAATATATGAGCCGCTCAGACTGTTGTCCTCTTCTATCCAACTTAATCAACGCTGATGACTGATATTCAATAAGATATTCGACTAATATAGTTTGAGCCATTGTTTAGCCTCCGCTTTGCCAATTAGATATGGCCGTGCTCTCCTGCGGTTCATCCACGCTTGACAGACCGCGGCAGAGGAAAACATAATGGAGTCTGACAGGCAGCAAAGCAGGATTGTTAGATCAGGGACGTAATGTACACAGCATATGTCCTCGTGTAAAAACACCCTGCGACAACCTAATGGTACAACCTGCTTTTCAAAATACTCTTAAGATATACTGTACGTATTCAGTTCTTCCGCTTTGAACATTTTATATATTTTAATAAAGGTTACTGTCAGCGTCTTCAGGATCCTCCCCTACGTAGCTCCGTCAGCTACAATATCTTCATTATTTTACTCATATACAGGCAATTTGTGTCTCTTACTAAAATATGTTTTACTCTTTTTAAACGGCTGCAACAGCTCTGAGACGGTTTAAGTCTCCAAAGTCTTGAACGTTGTTTATTTGAACAATTTCTTCACAGCTACAAACTGTTTTATTGCTGAATCTGCAACAGTACCGGTGAAAATGTTGCCTTAAGTTGCAGGTAGGAAGAAACTTCGCTGGCCAACGTGGCCTCAATTTGGTGCTATTTTTTATGTAATATTATTATATAAGTGAGGATTCTACATGTTTGTAGCCCTGGTCTCCCTGCAGCCTTGTTTCCTCTCCTGCATCTTGTGTCTGCTACATCACAATCTCCTGCACAGTTGGAGTAAAAATGTTACTCCATGTTTAAGTGTAGTACAGCATATCACATATCTACATTGTAATGTTTTAGGAACAGAACCGAGGAATACGCTATAGTTTTGTTTGTTTTTTTAATCGCATGTATACAATAGTGTGTAGTGTTTCTATGTTGAACTGCATCACATGTGAAATGTGTGGTTGTACTTGTTGCTAGTATTTATAGTTGTACTGTGTTTTTAACTGTGTACTTCACGGACCATGTGTAAATTGTCTTTTATTAGACATGATTTGTCAAATTGTTATCTTTCATCATTTATTTATTTATCCAAATAAAGTTGAAAAATGAAACCTGCTGTTATACATATAAGTTTCAGATATATTTGCACATATAAGAGAAGAGTTTGAGTCAAAATTCACATTTTATGTGTTTGTTATAATTGAGAATATGTCCCCAAACCACTGCTGTTTGCGCGTCTTCCTGATGTAAACAAAGAATTGCATTGGAAAAATACGATGTAGTATTTAGTTTGTGAATGAAAAGACCTGTCAATCAATTTGGGAAGGATGGCAGGTTCCAATCCTGTGTTTTTGGAGGTGGGGGGGTTTAGATGACAGATACTTTCACTCACATTTTGACAACAATTTCAACAATAGCAGACTTTGAATTGATGAGCCTTTTGGAAAAGAATCATTAACTTATAATACAAATCTGGCTAAACTTCTGTCAACATGTATCAAACAGAAAAAACGATTTAATCCCTGCAAGGCTTTTTGTTGCTGTGGGAGGGAGGGACCCTCTCCCCCTCTCTTATGGCCCCCTGGTGGTCCACGAACAACCCTAAACCTTTTGCAGTTGGTTTCTTTCTGTGGGTCAAACATTTCATTATTTTCTTAAATCTCAGAGAGTAAAAATGTGGGAATGTTCTTAATTTCATATGATTTCGCTGAGTTTATTATCATTAAAGGGTGAAAACAAACAAACAAAAAAGCTTTAAAGAAAGAACCAGACCGGCCAATGTATCTGCAGACACGCGCACTGGGGTTTTCCCTCCTTCCCAGGTGGTGACTGTTGTGTGTGCAGCCAGCGGCGTGCTGCTGTCAGGAGGCACACGCCATCAGCCAATTCAGCTGTGTCTCCACTCGACCACCACACAAACCCCATTCACTCATTAAAGCAGACACGCGCCCGGCTGCAGCCTCCGCCCTACCTGTCAAACTTGGTTTTGCAGAAACACGAGCTCTACCTCCAAAAGTGTGATCATCCCACTGACATTCCCTCTGTCTGCTGATGTGAAAGATGCTGGCGAAGAAATCTAATTCATTCAAAGTTAAATAAATTCATAAAAAAAAAAAATTCTCAAAGTTTTTACTTGATTGGGAAGTTTGGATGAAAATCCGACTTCGGTGCTTTGACTAAGTTTCAGCCTGTTTGTGTGCGCGATCATTTTGACTTCATTTGTATTTTATTTATTTGTTTATGCGGGGAAGAGTTAATGCACCGTTTAAAGCTGCAGCAGCATCTCCTCGTGTCCACAGTCCAAACTATAAGGATAAGAACTTTTGTTTTCGGAAAAAGGAAAAATCATAATTCTTTCTGGTGACTTTAAAATGAATTTCTTAGGAACAATATTTAATCGTTGCTTGTATCTGACAGCTGCTGATTTGCAGGTTTTCATAAGTGTGCATGCTTTGCAATAAACGGATCTCTGTACGCACCCGTGACAACACATTTACTTTTTGCGCAAAATGGATCGATTCTATTGTAGATGCTTCAAAATGACAAAAATGATCGGGCAGACTTGGACATCGTGACTGAAGGCTGTAAGCAGCCACTATGTTGTGCACTTAGACCGACTAGAAAGAAAATAGAAAGTGCGTAAAATGTGCGTAAAAGTTGTTTCTTTCTCCTCGTTGTCCCGGCAGTGCTGTATGTATCCTATCATATTCCAGCTCCATTATTATTTCCTCTCCAATAACCTACTAACATGTTGAAAGATGTAACCAAAAGTGCCCTCCCTCCTTTGAATACACCCCAAAATAATGAGACAAAGAAAGAAATTCAGTAGCAAATCATTTTATTCCTGGACTTGAGTGTAGAAAATAAGGTTATAAGACTTTTTTTTTTTTTCAACATCTGTTTATGTGAAGACAATATAGAGCTGGCAGTATAGAGAGACAATGCATGGCCATTGCGCTCTGTTTGGACAATAGCTGCATAAGTTTTGATCATTGTGAACTTCATGACATAATGCAATACCATGGTGTTGCTATTAAATAAGACACATTGGTGCTAGAATAAAACGTCGGAGTATCAAACTCCTTCTGGAAACCTCATGAACAGAAGAGCCAGAGAATAATAGACTACACGTCTACATAGGCAGGAGGTATAGAAGCAACTTCGCAATATATAGACAAAATATATACAAAAGGATGTGTACAAAACATCTATAAATCTCTTACATACAAAAATATCTTAATATATTTCAAAAAAGCGTTTGATATAGAATTTTATAGAATAAATCCTCGACTTGGAAGCATTTTCTGAATTAAAACGTCAGCAAGGTTTACCAAAGGGTTGGGAGTTCTGTGATTGGATTTAGCATAGTTGAAGAGCGACGTATTAAATAGTGTTTTAATGTGCTGCTGAAGAAGCATGAATTCACTTTAAGGTGTTTTTGTTTTGTTTATCATGGGCACAGAAGCTTGGATTCCCATGCTGTCAGGAGACCCGTCTTCCTTTAATCCTTTGGCGCTGATCTCTGGCCTGATTTTTTCCCCCCAAGTGTGTAAGACTTTAAGGCCGCTGTCTGTCTGTGTGTCAGTCTGGGAGGACCGGCCGTTAAGGACCCGGGACCAAAACGCGTGTACAGGGCGTCTTGCTCATGAGGACAGCCAGCCTCCTCCGGGACCATCCCAGGCGCACTCCAACAGTAAAGTGAGTTGATCCATATATCTGTGGGAGGAAGTAGAAAAGGAAGGTTTAGCCACTGTTCAGGGTGATTATCATGAATCCTCTATAATGGTGTCTGACATTAACTCTGATATCATTTAGTCTTACCTTATATAGATGCTCAGAACCAGTTGGTGAAGTCCAGCAGTTCCTGCTCCTCCGGACTGAGGGGGTCGTAGGAGCCCTCGTCGGATGAGTATGAGGACACCGGTGAACCTGCCATGGAGTTCATGTCAGCGGTGTATCCCTGCGACATGGTGGGCGACAGGACGCCGGACTGAAACGCTGCGCTCACCGCGTCGTGTTCGTCCAGCAGCTGCTGCAGGGCCCGGATGTACTCCACGGCTGAGCGCAGTGTCTCAACTTTGCTCATCTTCTTGTTGGCGGCGCCGTTGGGGACGTGCTCCCGCAGGGTGGCGAAGCCGTTGTTGACCAGCTTCACCCGGTTGCGCTCCCTCTCGTTCCTCCGCGCCACTGCGTGCGGCTGCTGCGGTGGAAGACTGTAGCCGAAACCCGCGAAATTCAGTCTCCGCTTGCACCGCAGCAGCTCCGGGGAGGAGGAGCGCTGCCTCTTGGGCTGCTTGGAGCCCGACTTCCCGCTGCCCTGGCTGCTGCCGCTGCCGCTGGGGCTCAGCTGGATGCTCTGCGCTGCCGCGGAGGAAAAGAAACAAGCGGGCGGCATCAGCTGCTGCTGGCTCACGTTAATTTCCATCTTGGCTGTGAAGTCCATTTCCAGTAAAAACATAAATAAAAACTTATAAAGAATCACCAAGTCTCGGGGCGGTGCGTCCCGCTCGTGCCGTTCACGTGTTGGGGTCGTTTGACGCGCACTTGTTTCAGTGTGGGCAGTCCGCTGGGCTGCTGCCTCGCGCGCTACTCAAAGCTACTCTGACTCCTCGAGGGAAGACGCCACTGCTTTTCAATACGTTTGGATGTGGGACTGGCCACGCCCCCCGGTCGCGTGGATTCACCTTGGGCTCCTGCCCCGGTGCCGGTGCGTTGCGCGCGCCGGACGCGTGCCACTTGAAGCACTAAACAAACAGTCAGTGGTGAGTTTTTTTTCTTTTTTTTTTTTTTTTTTCTATCTATCACGGCGTGAGTTAGGGGAGAGGAACGTTTTCAACACAAAGTCCCAGGACCAGAGTCTGTGCATTAAGAAGAGAAAACCACCTGTTGTTGTTCATGTTTAATGACTCAATGCAAATCATTTGGTTTTGACACTTTTATGAGCTCATATTTCCTCGTTATTCTTCATTATTTCGGAGATCAAATATCATGAAAAACGAGTAGATTGTATCTTCGAATATCAGCCCGACATCAATCTGCACCATGAAGTCGTGTCTCTTTAGGACTTTCTGTGAAGTGCGCGAGGACTTCCCCTTGTTTCACTCAACTGACGCACGTCGAGTTCAGAAATTACGTTTAAAAGTGTCATTTCAACAGGTGACGTGAAAACAACCAGTCATAGAGATCCGAGTTTATGGAAAACAATACTAAAGAAATCAAAAAAGCAGATAATGAATGAAGAGTAACAGAGTAATAGAGCTTTAACAATGAAGCTCCGTGCAGGGTAGCCAGAACATACACATTCATAATTCATAATAAGAAGTCAAAAAAATAAATGTTATTCCCTTTTTTTTATATTCAGATGTCTTTCTTTCGCAGCTCTGGACCAAACTGTGGTGCTGAAAGACAGCTCACCTCGCTGCGAACCAGCCACATGTTCCAACATCCAGCATCCAGCACGAGCAGCGTGCTGGATGCTGGATGTTGCTGCTCGTGCTGGATGTTGCTGCTCGTGCTGGAGTTTCTCTGAGAGTTTCTCTGAGAGCTCTGCATGTAAATCAGTTGCTCGCTGAACGCCGTCTCGTTGCATTGTTACCGTTACAGGCGCGTCTGAATGCCGCTCATTTCAGGCACCATTGTGCACCAGAGGCCGAATTTTCCACTTTGATTAGAGCAGATCATCAGCCTCGCACAGGCGGAACGGAGGGGCGCAAATCTGCGGAGGGGCCCGAAGAAGCTGTTCGGAGGGGCTTTGTGTGTGATTTGATACACCCGATATGGTTACAGTAGCGTGGACGCGGCGTGTTCTCTCCATTATTGGGGCTTTGAAAAGTGCAGAATGTTAAAACACGTCTTTCAGCGCGTAACACAACCAAGACCAAACTGTATTAACCTCTCTGGTTTTCTGTTCGCGCGTGAATGTGAAGTGCGTGTGTGTG
>CALSBV010010187.1:5469215-5495631 GCA_943590825.1 Bovichtus diacanthus
TCTGGACGGAGGAGTTGGCTGCGCTTGTGCCAAAGGTCTGTCGCACAGGGAACAGTCTCACTGCCCACACCAGCTGAGCTTTGCACACACTGTAATCATGTGAAGCAGAACATCCAAAAAGCAAACTGCAAATGAAAGTGTCACATGGAGGCTTAAAATCTCATTTTTAACCACGCTAGCAGTGTAAGTGTAGAGTCAATGTTCAGTCCGACGGTTGGTCCAACACTTTGTTCCAAACTGAAATATCTCAGCAACTGTCGGATAGATTGCCATGAAACTTTGTACAAACAGTGATGATCCCCAGAGGATTAATCCTACTGACTTTGTTGATCCTCTGACTTGTCCTGTAGAGCCGCCATGATGTCGACATTTCATTTTTTTTTTTTTGTGAAATGTTAGTTCGGTTGCCATGAAGTTTAGTTGAAGACATTTTGTGATCCTCAAAGTCAAAATGTATATTTTGTCGTACTGTTTATTACTAAATACCTGCACAACTATTGGCACTCATCAGCCTCATCTGTGCTTTGTGTTGGTTGTGCTGATGAGCAAACGTTAGCATTGTCATTGTGAGCATGTTGGCATGCTAACGTTAAGCGTATAGCTCAAAGTGTAGCGTCCCAGTGCTGCTAGCATGGCTGTATGAATGAATGAATGAATGAATGAATTCTGAAAGCCTGGGGAGTGTGTGTGTGCGTTTACTCCTCTGGGTGGAGATTTATTTGAGTCATTCCCTGCTGCCCCCTCTACTGCAATCTCAACATCTGCCCTCTGAGTGAGAAGAGCCTCCACATGCACAGGCAGAATCCTGCATCGGCTGCAGCATGTATCTTCTTTCTATTCACAAGGTCTCGAGTTTGTGGTTTGAGACAAAGCATCTGCTGTGCATTTGTCTAAAGACGCAGACACAACGAGAAAAGTACAACCACAGTGTCTACTGAGAGAATCTGTGACTAATGGTGCTTTCCTAGCTGAGGAGGTGTTACCTGCTGCAGTGTTAACAGGATGTGGTGTGCAAAGTCACTCAAAACAAGAGAGGGCGGGGGGGGGGGGGGGTTCTTCTCTAACAAGGGTTGTTGTAATTGTATGTTCCATGCATGGCTTACCGGTGCCGGGAGCTGTCACATTGAGCGTAACAGGAAAGATTGCATCGCCTGACAGCTCTGACGAGATGAATGTAGTTTGTGAGGAATCGGTCGTGACAACCCAGCAGTGAAAAAAACAAATGAATGGAGACGTGTCCCTGAGCAAAAAAAAAATAATAGTGTAAGTGTGGTGTTTTGTGGTGACTCATCTTGTTTCTTCAGCTGCACACCTGTAGGTTTACCATCTGGTCTCATTAGTTTTGCCGTTTAATATTGTTATTCATGTGCAATAATAATAGAGCACAGGGGGAGATTTAAAAACGAGGACTTGACTGAGGCGTGACAACCGAAAGACTTGAGTCAAGTTTTTGTATTTTACATTTGGCTCATGGAAATTCCCAAAACAACAATAAAAAAAATAAAAAAATAAGCAAGACAGCTACAGGCAGACCTTGCATTGCAATGATTATTTTTAGTTTTGCTTTAATAATTTATTAACTCTATAAAATGTCAGACAATCGGGAGGAATGCTTCGTCATATCCAAGCTTTAGGGGTCGCTCGACTCCACTGGGAAAGGACTCACGAGGCGGCTGTGACTTTTAAATGTTTTATCTTTTAACATTAAAAGTGGCCTAAAGTCACACGTGGACATGGATTACATTATAATTCCACATTAAGATTGAATAAAGGCTCCGAGAACTTCAAAAGTGAATAAAGGTCACTTCACTTTCCCGAGATTCTCAGCGGTAAACGGTAAATTGTTGTGAAAGGAAACTTTTGAGCAAGCGTTATGACTCCAATGCATTGCTGTGTGTGTGTGTGTGTGTGTCAGCTGTGGCATTATACTTTTAGTACGTACTGCAGCTGCCCTTATAGGATCCTAAAAAAAAAGTCGTAAAGGGCATTGAATTCATTTATCAAAAAAAAAAAAATAGGCCTTAATTGGTATTAAAATGTCTTAAATCAATCTTTCAGAAATATTAAAAATGCTGAAACATGCAAAGTAGGATTTTATGGATTTTTTTTATTTTCGAGATAACAGAAAACTTGTGTTTTAAAATTGGTCTTTAAATTAATTCTGTGGCTTAGATCTAACTTTGTGTTAAATTATTATGAAATGGAGAAAAGCAAATAGCCACATTTTAAAAAGTTGCCTCCAGCAAATGTTTGGCATTTTTGCTCGATAAATGAGTTAAACAATTAATTTAGATTTTATTGATTTTATTGTCAGTTTAGCACCAGCTTGAATATTCAGCTATGAGGCCTGTGCATGGAAAGGACTTCAGGTCTCAGTTATGTAAAAACATGAACAGAGACATGAAGCGCATCTTGACTTTAAAGCCCTGAGACTTGACTTGACTTGGACTGTTTTCTGTCTGTCGTGGAAGAAGGGCAATGAGAGGACATTGGAGCCTCCAGCGGTCAGAGGGGTCAACTGTCTGAGCGCCCTGGTGCTGTGGGAACATCTGCTTTCTCTGTACTGACGTTCTTTATATAGCTGAATGTACCAGTGACGGGCACATACAGTAAGGGGGTGCGTGGTGAGTACAGACCATGGGAATCGATGTGAAGTCCAGTAAAAGTAGAATCTGGCTGCTCCGGCTGTCTTCTCGTGGAGGCCTCCCACAGCCGGTCTGCTGGGTCACATGGCTCAGACGGAGCAGAGACTTTAAAGGAACACTTCGCTCATTTACTCTCCCTGTGTTTTCTTCACGAATTCAAGGAAACACTGGGTGAGTAATTCATATACAAATGATAATTCAGAGGGTGAAATATTCCTTTTTTAAATGGCCGCCCTTTCACGTGACGCTGCTCCGGCCCGTCACTCCTCCGCGCTTTGTCGGGCAATACTAAGAGTATGAATACAAACCGAGCTAGCCAGAATACATATTTTATTAGGCAGAGAAAATACTGTTCAGAAGAAGAGAAACACCAAAAATAAATTTCTGTCATACATCGATTCCTCTCGTACGGCGTAGGAAGATCACTAGTACATCAAAGAGAAACAGATCTACATGTGGCTGACCTCCGCGGAGAGGTCCGATGGATACTGTAGCACAGTCAAAAAAGCACGGCACGGCTCAGGTGTTGTAAAGCACAGCATGATCTGAGGCAGTTCTTCATTCCCCGCACGATTTTAAAAACACAGACGAGAGGCAGGTGGCACTGCAGTGGGGACTCCTCTCTTTTTTTTTTGTGTGTTTTTGTTTTCTTGAGACAAACATGAGGCGTCAAAGTGAAATGACATGAGCCAAAATAAGATGGTGAATACACAAAGAAGAGCGGCCTTCTGAATAAAGAGGAAGATGAGCTTGACGAAGGGCCTTGGCACAGGGCGCCGCCTCGGCCGGGTGATGAGAACCTGCTGAAAGGGGCAGAGGGGGAAGGCAGCTGGGGTCGGCTTTTGGCAGCTTGTTCTGACCGGAGCTTTGTGGACCGGTTTGGGAGAAGATTAGGACGTATTTCCCCCTTTTTCCCATGTGAAACACAAGCCAAAAACAAGGCATGAAAAACCCTGCTTTGACTCCCTGACGCACGCACACATCCACGCACACGCACAGCGCCTGCAGACACAATCAGACTAGTACACAAACATGCAGACTTGTACAAAGGCAGAACTTTACAAAGTCATGCAGATGGAATGTTTTATATTTCTGTAGCTGAGTCAAATATGTTTTTCTGGCTGGCCTGAAGTCTATTTTTATTGGAAGGGATTTATAAGGAACTACTTTAATTCAGTCTAGGCTGTTGTGGCTGACTGCTCCTGGAAAACTTCCCCATATCGGTCTTTTGATGGAGAAAGAGAGCGGAGGGAACATAAGTACGTGTGAAACTCTAGATGAGAACCTGTCTTTGTTTCTTAAAGAGCCTGATCCCAGTCTAATTACACAAGACTTCAAAAAAACTTCAAGGCATCTCAAAATTTCCTTTTTTTTCACACTGGAAACGGGATCCTGAGTACCAACACGGGTCATGTTGATTCTTAAAGGAATAGTTTCACAATTTGGGGAGTATGCTTATTCACGTTCTTGTCGAGACTTCGCTGAGAGCGATGCCCGTCTCACGTCTGTACGGTAAATATGAAGCAACAGCAAGCAGCCCGTTAGCGTAGCTTAGCATAAAAACAGGGGGAAACGGCTAGCCTGGCTTCTGGGCCTGGGCTGGGTTCATGTGCAACACTTCCTTTACATTCACTTAAAGTTTTTACATTTCAGTGTTCGTACGGACTAATCATCAGAGTCATGCTAGCCGTTTCCCTTTGTTTCCAGTCTTTATGCTAAGCTAAGCTAAGCTAAGTGTCTGCGGGCTGTTGAATTAAAGTGTCCGTACAGACGTGAGCGTGGTATCTCCTCATATAACTTCTAACCAGCATGCCTCCCAAAATGTAGAACAATTCCTTTCACACCATCTAAACTGAAACGATTTACAATTAACACTCTTTTATTTACTTGATAATTTAAAGTATTTTTTTGTACAGCCAAATCACAAAATATTCCACTTAAATTCACTTTAAATCATTTCTAATGTTTTTTTTTTTTTAGAGAGCATCAGTGCACTCAAGCAGCTCAACAAAAGAATTAGTTTGAATACACAATATAATCATAAAGAATGATTAGACTCTCAGAGATCGGATCGGCTCATTACGGGCTTTCACCCGCTCTGTAAACTAGGCTAATTTAATATAAGAGAATCAAAGCGAATGTCTTAATTCTACAAACACAATGATGTAAACTCAAGAGCGACGGTGGCGAATGCTCATCCATGTTCTGGCAGCGTGCGAGACACTGTGATCGGACTCGTCCAGACGCAAACGACGTCGCGCCGCGTTTGCTGCAACCGGGCGAGATTCAAAGAGGTGGTCGCCACCGCCGAGTCGCGCTCACAGGTTCTCGTTGGTGTCGTGTTGGCACAGGCTGGCGGTGGAAGGGTTCAGGAAGGGCAGCTCCTCGCCGCAGCCCTGCAGCTTCAGGACCCGGCCGCTCAGGTCCACGCAGCACTGTGAGAGGACACATGGGGAAACATGATCAGTGGTTCCCAACATCAGGTCAGGGCTCCCGAAAGGGGTCGCACGACAAATCTGAGGGGTCATAATTAAAGGGATCGGACATAATAAAAATGGATTCTGCAAAGAGTAATATTGCTGCTTCTTCTTCAGGCGTTTAGTTAATTCCAAGGATCATTTATTGTCGTCATCGTGCTCTAAATCTTTCATCCCATGAGTTGCTTTTACATTCTCTGTGTCACACATTTCAATAGACACTGTGATAGTTTAGGCTAGTAATCACAAATAATTACTAATGTTGTTTGTGGAAAGTTGCGCTCAGAGGCATCTAACATCACAAAGTCCTTAAGGGCTAATTTACAAAATTGAGGAAAAAAGAGCTCCTGTTCCTTTCATTTCCCGAGCTGAAGCCCCTCTAATGAGATATTTAGGACGACATTAACCAGATGCAGCAGATGTAATATTGAAATAACTGAGAGCACGACTTTGAATTGCATTTTCAAATGTCGTAATTCCATATACCCTCTCACAAGATGTCCTCAAGTCGCTCTTATCTGGGTTTTACGTGCACAGCGTGGCTCTAACAGTGAGCTGTGCCACTAAAATAACACCACATACAGTGCATCTATTTTTAAGAACTCATGCCTCCATCTTTCCCTTTTTTGAAATGGTAATTTTTCTACTACAGTAGCGTTTATTTTTCGTCTTCTTCCCTTTTGCTTATTTTAAAAGCCATGTGACCGTTTCAGGCAGCTGGTTCTTTTAATAAAACATTTGTTTGACACACACACGCCTAAAAAAAGACACAAGACGAGGCACACAGAAGATTAGCAAAGCAAATGAGGACCTTACTTTAAGTTCCAACAGAGTCTGCAGACCCAGGCACAGCTCAAACGCCTCATCCTCTGAAAGAGAGAAAGGAAAGGAAGGATAAGTTCGGACCGCTTTTATGATTCTTATTCACCAACACCCTCGTCTGAACGTGCAAACATTCGCCTCAATCCGGGCTAAATCGTCAACACACTGCATTATTCATTCATGTGTTAATGAGTGCTGTTAAGCGTATGTGCTTGTGAGGATGGGTCTTAAAGCAGCGACGTGAGAGTTTTTGGAGCCGAATGTAATGTCCGTGAAAGAGTCGGGCGACAAGCAAGGACGCAACAATATTTCTATAATTTAATGGTTGTGGGCCGGAAATAATTTGACTGAAGGGATTGTTTGACTTTTTTCGGAAATATATAATTCACATTCTTGCAGAGAATTGGATGAGAAGTTTGATACCACTGTCACGTCTATACAGGAAATGTTAAGCTACAGCTAGTTAGCTTAGCTTAGCATTAAGACTAGAAACAGGGGGGGAGTTAGACTGGCTCTGTCCATTGTAAAAAATAAAAAATAAACTATATAAGATGTGTTAATTAGTGAGGTTTAGAAGTGCTGGTACGTGGATTTTGTTACCATTTGTTTCCCTCTGCTCCTAGTTTCTCTGCTATGCTAAGCTAAGCTAACGTTCTCCTGGCTGAACCGGCTAAATGTGAGCGTGGTATCGACACCATATTTTCCTTCGTTTTTTATCAAATATTATATTTTATATATATGTTCTCATTTCCCTTTGTGTGTCCTCTCTTGTGCATGTTCATGAAAGGCTAACTCTTGCTATTCTAAACAAATCTTATCTTTCCTCGAAAAACGTGCTCACCTGGATGTGATATTTCTCACCAAAGCAGAAAAGCGTAATGAACCTTAAATCCAAGTGAGAAGAAGCTGAAATCCAGACTGTTGAATGCAAGTATCCTTAAAAGGAAAGCAACTTTCTTCATGACAAAAATAAACTCTGGCTTTCCCTTCCAGAGATGGATTGGAATGCAAAGGGACACATGATGTACTTTTTCCTCTCCTTCTTATTTAACTACTTTTGTTCATAATCTGATGTTTGCCGGTGGCGCTTATCGGCTGTTCATGATCGTTATCTTCCCACTTTCTCTGTTTTTTCTGCACCAGGGGATTTCCCCCTTAAAATACATTCATTAATTAATTCACGCTAGTGTGCTACATTGGCAATAGAAATTGTGAAAAGATCAGGCCTGAAAATATTGTTAATTACAGCTTTAACGTATTCTTGTCCACCCAGCAGTCCTTTGTATTTAATGGTAAATTCTGCCTGGGTGCTTTGAGAGGACCAGGATGTACTGTGTGAATGTTAAGTATCCAACTCTAAAGCTCTTTAACAGAATCGCTGCAGAAATCACACGTCAGGCCGACTCGTGTTTCTCTGCTAGAGTTGCATTTATTATACTATATAACGGTGAAAACCGGCACCATTTGGGAGCACTCCAAGGTCTCCTTAGGTAAAAAACATTGAGATTTTAGCCACGTTGGGAGCAGTTCAACAACTATTAAATGGATTTCCATAAAATCTTTATAAATATTCATGGTCTGCAGACTTTGGGGATCACCTGACTCAACAGCTCTTGGTGGATTATCGCCTCTTTTGGTGCACGCATTCATGGCCCTCGAGAAGAATTTAACAAGTTTGGTGACCTAACCTCTCATTTATTGTTATTACTCTGTCAAAAGTCTGTTTTAATCAAGCGGCAAACTCCAGATCTGAGAAGTGAAGCCAATGCAGAAGTGTCTTTAACCTGCATTATCTCTAATAAATCCGAATTTATAGAAGCCTATGAGAAAATGACCATACTTCTCACTTGATTTAGTACCTCAGTAAACATTTTGTATTGAGTTTTATGGTCTCTATCACTAGTTGCAAGTCTTCTTCAATGCAGCATGATGTTCATTTTGTACATTATGGTCCCATTTAGAGTAAAATAGATGATATTGCAGGATATGCTTTAGGGCGGAGCTACTCTGTGTGTTGTCTGTGTCTTCGTCTTACAACTTTAAACCTGTCACAGTGTGTTTTCAGTTTATGAAAGTTATTTGTAACATTTTAGCCGCCTGAAGACGTCTTGTTCGGCGTTTGGTTGTACTTTGGTCGCCCCTCTCGTGCGCTCATGTCACTTCTGGTTCCAACAAACCAAGATGGAGGCTTTAAAACCTTGACGGCGTGGTGACCGTGTCCACTTCTTATATACAGTCTATAGTTTACATTTTTTCCAATACTTTGGTTTTTGACCAAATTCCTGCAAAACGGACATAGTTGTACTTTGTGCCTATTGGCAAATGTTAGCATGCTAACGCGCTAAGCTAAAATGGTGAGCACTGTAAACATTATACCTGCTGAACACCAGCATGTTTGCATTGTCATCGTGAGCATGTTAGCATGGTGACGTTAGCATTTAGCCGAAAGCGTCACAGTGTGTACATCCTCATGGAGCTGCTGCTAACATGCTAGCAACCAAATCCTTCAAATAGTTTGTATTTATTTTTGTGTGTGTTTTTTTATTATTTTTTTTTTTATATTCTCACCTTTGACAAAGGCTGAACACTGGACCGTCTGTCTGCCCAGCTGCAGCTGCAGATCCATCACTGAGCTGCTGCCACCACATGGGGAACTGTCCTGACTGGGCACCAGTCTGACAACACACACACACACACACACACACACACACACAATAATATCTTCAGTAGTTCAAGTCAAACACTTTTTGGAACATTTAATGTATTTCTATGATGTAGCCCTCTCCCAGAAATAGATGTTCTCATTATATGTCACTCTGAGCAACTTATTAAAATATCAATCAAAAGTTTGTGCAGCTGAAGTTTTATCAGCAGCGGGTGGAGACAGTACGTCAGTGTTAGCAGCTTTTACTGTGCGCTTCATACCTTTCACTTCTTACTCTGATTTTGAAATTAAGAAAAGAACAAAATGTCACATCCTCTAACGCCAGTGCACAGAGCTAAAGACTCTGCTTTATTTGGCATTTTAATATCTTTCCTTTAAAGATATGGAAAATCCTGCAGCTTATAAACCCTCATTATTAAATCCATCCTAAAAGCTTTTTTTTTTTTTTTGCCAATTCTTTTAATGTTGCTCCTATTCCTACCCTGTCATCTTTAGACCTATTTTCTTTACTTTTACTCTTATTTTCAGTGTTTAGTATTTGCTTTTGGTTGATTTTTGAGCTTGAAAGCACTTTGTAAACTGTTGTATAAGTTTAAGAAGAAGGCAGGTAATGTGTGTGTGTGTGTGTGTGTGTGTGTGTGTGTGTGTGTGTGTGTGTGTGTGTAGTAGAGAGCAGGACGTTTCTCACCCCAGCCTCTGGCAGCAGGAGCTGGAGATGTGGTTATGTTGGCTGCCGGTGTTGATGGACGCCTTGACTTCAGTCTCACAGCACTGTGGGGAAGACAGGAGGGAGGGGGGGGGTTATTTTTTTCCCACTTCATTCTGGGAAACGGAGCAACATTAATTACAGAAACAGAAACATTACAGCACATTAACACAACTCTGGGGAGCCTTTGAAATCTTCATCTTTTGAATAAGTTCCTTCTGCTCCCATGTGCTCGTGAAAGTGACAAACTGAAGAATAAGTTTCCTGTGAATCAACTTTGCACAAACAAACCAAACCTAACATAACATAATGGAGTATTATATTGATTCTGTTTCGGCCTCTTAAATCCCTACTCGTCCGCTAAATGCTGCGTGTGTTTTTGGTTTAATAGTTAATAATGAAGTTAAAAAGATAAAGCGACCAGGACATTCTGTTAACCATTACACATGTTTTATTATTAGCTGAGCCGGTAAGTTCATGTCGCTGCCTCGATTTCCCGACGAGATGCTGATTCTTCAGTTGTGTTGAGTGCACTTTGATTTTTCAGACTTAATGAATTCACCAGAGCATAAAATATCAACCATTTAACTCATTAGTCAAACGAGTGAACTGTGACAAGTCACATGATCACATGAGTTAATGGTTGTTTCCCTCTTTTTTAAAGCAGCTCTAGTTTAATATCTTTATAATGCGATGGCTCAAATGACGTGCTGACAAACCCACAGACGATACACTCGACTCTGCACTTCCTCTACAGAGCTTTTAAAATAATGTGCGGCTCGTTGTTTTGGTTTTCTGGCCCCCAGCTTTACTTTTTAAAGTCACGACCACCACTTTCACAGCGTCCTTTTTGATCACAATGCAGTCGTTTTTTTGCAAAACAAACTTCTAAACACCTCACTGGACGCTTCCTGCTCAACACCAAACCGCAGACAGATTTTATACTACTTAAAAATCTACGCCCTCTAATTATTACTTTTATTTATATCAATATCTCCACTGTGGCTGAATGGATTTTTACCATTCAAACTGCTTTCAAGACGCCAATCTCTCTTTATTCTTTTGCTGTTTGAACTTTAAAGATAGACCTCACAAATCTATTACAATGTTATAGGACCCTGGGAACATGAGGATTTCCCCTGAATATTGGACTTGCATTTATCAGACGGACACTAACATGACTCAAAATTAATAATGCTAACATGCAGCTTGTCCTAATTTCCACTGACATTTCTCTTCTTCTGCATCTCACGGCTGCTCCGCTGCCTGCAGGGCACTTCATGTCACGAGAAGAGCTCAGTGCGGCACATTGTATTGTATTTACTGCGGTATTTTTACTTTTTTTCTATTCAGCGTCCTCTCACTCGACACCATGTTTGTGGGAAGAACACATGTTCGCTCTACATGCATGTGAAATAAACAGCCGCCCCCCCCCCCCACGCATTAACTGTGTCACACCACGTATAAATTACATATTTTTCCATCAAACAGATCCCAGTCACTCGCACTGACTCAAAACCAGAATACCAAACATGACAAATTGAAGCTTTTAAACACGCTGCCCCTTCTTCCTGGAATGATGTGCAGAAAGAGCAGAAACTGTCAGAGTTGATCACCGTGGAGGAGTTCAAGTCCATTAAAGGATCCAGAAAATAGGTCTGTTGGTCGATGTGATTGCTTCTGAGCTCTAACTGATGAACATTGTGCCTGTTTCATGCACTTTAACTGTTTAATATTGCATATTAACTGGATAATATGCTCATTCATTTTGCGGTGTGTGACAGTTGTATTGGTCTATTTGTTTTGTGAGTTTGTTTCACGATGCTCATGCTGCCCTCTTGGCCAGGTCGCTCTTGAAAAAGCTTTTACCTGGTTGAATAAAGGACATATAAGAGTTGTTCATGATATATATCCCCTTCAAGAGGTTTTATAACCTCTACTTTAGTTGTTACTGTCCAGGCGTCCAGCCTGGTTCCAGAGAACACGTGTGTATATCTTCCTCTCCCGTCGTCTCATGAATCAACACCTTGTCCACTTGACCCCCAGGATGTTTTCCGTTTCCATGAACCTTGTTTTGATGCCTCGCACTCTGTAGGGACTGAGCTGAGCCTCCTTTGTCCTCACGGGCACATCGGCTTATCAGCAGCCCCGCAAACCTGCTCCTTTTGTCTCAGTCCCAGCAGTGCAGAAATCCTCAAGTTTAAAAATAGCCGTCCAATGAGTAACCGAGGAACACTTTGCATTTAATAAGTTGGTGATAAAACCGAGCAAAGCTCAATGAGTAATAGGGGAAAACGCTGAATCTACCACAAAGGTCTGAAGTGGACTGCTAATTTTAAATGCACTCGCACAGAGAGAAGCTGTGCTACATACTTTTAACGCCACAGGGAATAGCAGTTGTTTGATCACTGTATGGATTTCTTTCAAAGGATGAAAAATGTCTCTGTCCTTGGTGTCCAACATGGCCGCAATTCTCTCTAATCAGAAAGTGGCAGATAATTGGCCCCTTTGGGACGAAGGTTAATTATTAAATATTAGTACATGTATCTACTGTATTTGTCCTTGATGAAATGTAACAGATAATTTACTTGTTTTCATGATTTATTTATCTCTTCAATTTGTTTTGATTCATTAATTCATAGTTTAGTCTTTTAAAATGTCAGAAAACGTTAAAAAAAAAAAAAACAAGAGTGCAAAAAAACAACACACTGCACATTTCGTCTGATTCGAACCCAAATGTAATCGATTTCCAATTATATAAAAGCGAGAAAAGCAGCACATTCAAAATGACTGTCAATTAGTTATTTGTGGATCGAGCAGCATTAAAGTTATAGTTTCAAAATCTGTAGTTCGTATCAGAGCATGATAGTAGAAATGATATTATTATTATTATTAAGACTAAAACGCATTTAAGGGAAATAATCTTCCCCCTTTGTACCTATTTTGTAAAGTCAGTCATTCTGTAATGATCTGTGTTTGTTAATCCAAGCGGATACTTCATGTAAATCATCGACGTTTTAACCAGCAGCGTGTTAAAACATTAAGTATCAGCCGTGGCTCAACGTGAAAAATCTTTTGTGGACGGACCAAAGCATCTTTCTGCATACATTAGTCACTGGTGTGTGTGTGTGTGTGTGTGTGTGTGTGTGTGTGTGTGTGTGTGTGTGTGTGTGTGTGTGTGTGTGTGTGTGTGTGTACCACAGGGAGCATCTCCTGCTGAAACCCGACGATCATTATTGCCTAATGCGTTTCAGACAAATTGTAAGAAAAGATGGTTATTAAAAAGCAGGAGCGCTGAGTCACTGCAGGCTTAATGCTGCTCTGTTGGGTCTTGTTTACAGCAGATGTCCCAAAAAACCTTGCACATGTGATTTACTCGCCGTGTTGAGGGTTAACGTATGCTTCTCTGCCGGGAGACTGATGACTGGCTGCGGTCACGGTTTGGTTGGGTGTAGGGTCATTTATATAAGAGGCACTTCAGCAAGGCGACGCTCAGCCTGGGAAAACCGTTGTCTAATGTCTTCTGATGGGAACCAGTTATGTCAGATTGGGCTTGAGGCTTAACATTTAGTTTCTCATCAGAACTCTACATCACAGCCACTGCTGCCTAAACTTTGACCATCTGTTTCTCTCAACTTTATAAAACCAAAATGGTGGAATGCCCCTTATCTCAACTCTTGTCCTAAATTAAAAAGTGTTTTTGCCTTCATTTTTTTTTGTTGATAGTAGAGAGTTGACAGGAAATGGGCCGGGGGTGGAGGGGATGTGTCGGGTTTGTCATGCACCAATTCCTTTGCTCACTCGTGTGCAATGTCCACAACCATCGATGTGTAAATATTGCTGCGCTGTCGTCTTTGCAGGAGTTGCCAATGCACAATGTGTACAAGTCTACAGCTCAGCATAAACCTTGATATTCTGTATAATACTGGTCGTCAGGTGCTGTGTTTACGAGTGAATCTCCACAAGATCTTGTTACTATCCGAGCAGGACAAAAGAATATTGTGCAATGTGTTTTTTTACTTAATTTAAGTTATGTACGTGGTGTAAATTACTACGTTACGTAAGTTAACTTGTACGTTAGTTAAAATAAGTCAATGTTGACTGTTATTTTGGGTGAAGGTCCCTTGTTTGACCCGTCCATCCGCCCCGATGTACGCAGACTTTTATTAGAAATGTATTTTGGCCACGTCAAAAACACCCGTACTGTAAAATAAGTCTCCCTCAAAACGTACTGCACTCATTGTATGGTAATGTCATTTTTCAGAGAAGCATGAAGCAACAAAAGTCCAATGAGACGGAAATGTTTCAAATTCTAGCGAGCCACACTGACGCAATAGCAGAGGTTTGTGGCCGTAAACCTTCAAAAGTTTCAACTAACTTTATGTAAGACTGCCAATGCATCAGTTCTGAAGTGGAGGGTCGTCTACAAGGGGCTACGAGAGCCAACATGGGAGTAGAAGTGGATAAAACTACACCCAAACCAGAGGGTTACCTTTTGGCTCCTGCATGGGTTTAAATAAGCTGTATTGTTTCCCTCTTTTTGTCCTGCGGCCCACACAGTTTGTGCTTTTCCAGCCGTTGTACACTTGTAAGGCCTGTAACCTACATTTAGTCCATTCGGGCCCATGTGGAGGTGTTAACCAGGTTGGAGTTTCAGTGCTCATGACTCAGTTCTCTGTTGTTCTGCTGCAACCAGACAGCTGCTGGGTCCTGCCAAGCTTTTGTGTTGTGTGTGTGTGTGTGGAGAACAAATGGAGAGCGGGCTTTGAGTGCTGAGTCATGGGAGCAGAACGCTGCTGTCTTTGTATCTTCTGTTGTTTTGTTATGCAGTCGTACAAAGCGTGAGAGAAAGGCAGAGTTCGGGTGCAGTACCTTGCATTGAACAGCCAGAGCGGTGAGGGGGGTCGAGCTCTCCGTGCCCTCGGCCTTCTCAGCCGTCTGGCTGGCTCCGGCCTCGCTGCTGTCGTCCTCCTCGTCCGACCGTAGGCTCCTCTCGCTTTCCTCCAGGGACTCCCTCTCCTCCGTGGAGTCGTCGGCGGTGCTCTCGCTCTTCTCCTCGGCGTCCGCGACTCCATCCTTGGCGTCGGCCAGCGGGGAGCGAATCCTGCCGTTGAGGTCCCGGGCCTCCCCTCGCAGCCGCGTGATGTTTCCCTCCATCAGGCGGCGCTGGACGATGCTGTGAGGTTGCTAGAGGGGGAGACACGAGTAGAAATGGAAGATGAGTCCAATGTTTCCACTAAAACCAAAAAGAACCTGATGTTTAACTTCAGCGAGGACACTCCTTCAACCTTTTCATTGCTCTTGACACGCAGTAAATTCACTGTATTTTGATACTGAACTGCAGGTCAGACGAAACACATTCGAAGACGTGTCAGAAAACTGCCATGGATATTCTGGGATGGATATTCTTTTTTTTTTTTACCAACGATTACCAGATTGATCAACCGATTTGCAAATAATCGTTTGTTGCAGCCCATATGCTTAACTTTTCAATTCTTGAATTCTACTTAGTGTTTTCTCCCTAATTTTAGGCTGAAAAGTCTCAATGAGACGAAGACGAATTAAGCGGAGTTGAACAATGTGACGGGGCAACTGTATGCATGGTGAAAACATAAATATTTATAGTATTTTAAGCTCAACGGAGTACGTTCCAGATAGCTTGTGACGCAAAATACATTTAATCTAAAAAAAAATAAATGTAGGTCATTGTGTTAAAGGAACATGTCAGCGTGACTCCAGATTATCTGCACATTCACAGAACAGGATATGTTGTTCTCATATCAGGAATGATAAAGCCTAGTTATGAACAAACAGATGAAAATTATGAATTAAAATCAGTTCCCAGACAAATGGTAGAATGAATCGAATATAATCTGCGTCATATACAAGGTGAACTACACTAGTTAGATACTGTTTTTATTGCTTCATTACACAAAATCAGCATTTAAATATATTTGAATATTTGTCAAATCCTCCTTAAATTTAAGGTGTTAAGTGCTTTTAGTTTGACCTTTACTCACCTGTATTGAGTACCAGCACGTAAGATTTCTGTACCTTTTACTTATTTATTAGTTCTGCCGGTTAATAATAAATGTAGGTTCACTTAATGTACATTTATGTGGTACAATATGTGGTGTAGTTTAGTTGTAAGACGACGGTTTACAGTTTCTGCTTGTATTTTCAAAATGAAAGCTCATTTGTTTGCATGAATTACTATAGATTGTATTACACATTACTGATTTATACCCTCAAATTAATGATCCTCACACATGACTTTCACGTCCAACTGCAGCAGCATCTTTTGCATTTTGATGATTTACAGTTATTATTATTCAAATCCGAGGACTATTGAGAGTAAATAACACTTTCAGACTCGGGACACACACAGTGGTAACACTTTAGAGTACAGCCTGCAACATACGTAAATGCGTAATTCTTTTCATTTTTACTATCATTTTTAGTCTACCAGTACAGTACTTATCTATACATAAATATACATTGTCTTTCTCCTCTTCATCATCTTCATATTCTTCATATTCAGGTTCATATGTAGCTTACTTCCCTCTTCATACTTAGTTTGGTTTGGTAATTCGTTATTTTGCCAAATACTGCAAATTTGTATAAAACATTTTGCACTATTTGTAATTTTTTTTTAATAAATGTGTATTGCAACTGTTGCACAACAATTCGGGATAAATAAAGTTCTGTCTCATCTTAAACACTTTAGGTTCTGTGTAGCTATTGTCTGTAGTTTTGCCAATAAATCTGCTCATTACCAGAAGTTCTCACTAGATGAGTCACACAGAAGCGTATTTTTAAACCGAAAGCTATCGCAGTGTAGCGAGCGGGGACCATTGTAACCGTGGATGCTGAGGTGGGGGACGCATTTAAGCCGGCGTAGTGTCAGCCGTGGCATTTCAGATCCTCCTCCTCCTCCTCCTCCTCCTCCTCCTCCTCCTCACACACACTGAGATCTAAATTGCCAACTTTAGCCTCAGTCGGGGAAGAAAAATTGCTTTTCAAACCAGCTGAAATGGAAAGTCACATTATTATGTCATGAAAAGCCAATTCGACGGATGCTCTCAGGTCTTCACTGTCAGCAGATATTGAGGGATTTCTGCTACGTTATTTGATAAATTTGCTATATGTTTTGACAATGTGTTCCTCCGTGCAGCAGAAACACTATTTCAGGCCATATTTCCAGCATCACACGTCAGGTAAACAACACGCGTGTTACAATTCTGCTGTGTAGATTCAATAAAGGTGCGTTGATCTTGATCAATGACACATTTCCACCGTTTCAAAACATCACGTGACCAGAGAGCGGCCGTTCTTTCTGGATTATAAATAAAAGTAAATTATATTTAAGCTTCCCGTTTCCTCTGTAATCACATTGCTGTTCACCAGTACGGAGTCTGGATCCAGACTTTCAGACAGCACGCTTTGAAAAGAGCAGGTCTCTGCTTTTAATAAAACACAAAGCCTTTGATTCTTCTTCTTTTATACACTTAAAATCAGCCGAATCTTTAAGGCAATTTCAAATGAACGGACATAAGATGACAGCAGTTGCCGTACAAAGTAGGAAAACGTGCAAATATAAAGAGTGCAAATTACAAAGAGTAGTTAGCTCTTAACACATACAGAAGAAATTTCGCCTCAATTCATCGTAAACTGAGTAGTTTAAGAAAGTAAACTCTCGGATAATATAGTCGGTTATAGTCTTGGATTAGCCATAAAGAAAAAATGGATTAATATAAATAGATTTCTGTCTCCAGGCACGTTTTAAGCAGAATGAACAGCCTTTTGCTTTTGTTACATCTGGACTGTCGCAGCAAAAACAAACATCTGCATGAGCTGCAGGTGGATTTTGTATTGAATAATCTTGATTTTTGGCTTCACATTATCTATAGCAGCCTAACAAAGCCTAACAAATAAGTGAAATTTCATGTAAACTCGTGTCGGAACAACTGGCTGAATAACGGCTTCACCAGCCAACATCTGTATCTGTAGAGCCGTGAAATCCCACTTCATTGTATTTTGGTTGAGTGCGTCTCTAAAAGGTCGCCCTCCTCGGTCTACCTGTTGCTCTCACGTGCTCCGTGTTGCTCCGTCACATTTCTACAATCCATCGCCTGCAGTAGCCACACTTTTACAGAAAGAATTGCTTCACGTCACAAAAATCACAACCTTGTTTTTAAAGCGTTGCTGTTGATGGCAGCGATTTCCCACTGGCAATTCTGCTCGTTTGACCTCCATCACATGTGCAGACATCTTGTGGGAGACTCCTCATTTCTTCCAGCATAATAACAGCTGAAGTGAGACACGTGTGAGGGGCTCGCTGAATAAGGCTGGATGTGTGATTTGTATTTTTGCCGACTTCTGTCCGTGAGGGAACTCCGTCCAGCAGCCGGGATCGTTTGCCGCTGATATTAAGGGAAAGCTTGTCCAGATAAAATGGGAATAAAAAAGATTTTCCTCTTTTTTTTTCTTTCTTTTATTTGATGTTTTGCTCTGATTAACATGCGCATAGCAATGCTAGGTTCTGCTGTTAACGTATTCCTGACCAGAATTTGAATGAAGGCCGATTTCATGGCCTGGCGAGCAGAAATATGGAAGGGGGGAAAAAAATAAGATGAAGCATAGAGCCGAGGTTATCTATACAACCTTCAGATGGTAAACATGTTATCTCATGCGTGGACATGTCTGAGGTGTGCGTGGCCTCAGTCCAGCTCCTCTGCGCGTCATCCAGGAGTCACTTTTGGCCGCCTGCCGATCCAAAGATCCAACATGAGGTTTGTGTAGAAGGTTTCTTCCTCTTCAAAGGCTTCTCTGTTTATCCACCATCTTCCTGTCCAGGCTGCAAAACAACAACACTTGAATCTAATCACCACCCGTGTCCATTTAGCCCATTCGTTCCTCTCCGAGCTCCAGCTGTGGCCGAGCGCTTAAACAGGCAGTGATGATTCCCTCCTCCTCCGTAGCGCTCTACATACATCTCTCTCCTCCTTTCCCGTCTTCATTTAATTCTCTCCTTCTCTCCTTCTCTCCTTCTCTTCACCTAGCCTCCTTTCCCTAATGCTCCTCTCTTCTCTAGCCCCTTTTTATCCAATGTTCTCCCTTTTTCCTTTCATGTCATTATTTGTTCCTTTTTTCTTTGTGCTCCTCTCCAAGTGGAACGTCCTGTTCTCTCTTTCCTTTGATTTCCTTCCCTTTCCTTATTTCTCCCCTACTCGTCTCCTCTTTTCCTTTTTTATTAACTTTCATTATTTTCCTTTTCGCTCCTCATTGTTCTAATATCCTCTCCTTTTTTATATCTTTCATTGCAATCAATAGAAATCAAATTGATAACATTTATTCGCGGGCCTAACATAGCGTAATCTTCTCCTCTCTGCTGGAGCTCTTCACGTTGAGCTCCTCGACATCCGAGCTAATCAGGACCTCCAATTTGTTTTATTGTTCTGTTCTCGACATCGGCCTCTTCCTCTGGCGTCTCTCTGAGTGTTTGTTCGAACAATATTCTGCACATCAGTTGACCTCCTTCCCACCTGGCCACTCACTGGCTAAATCACACATTTATTAACCGTAATTATCTTGTTTAGCAAATTAGGAAAAAACAGCTCGTTAAAGGGTGCAACAGTGACCGATCAAGGTTGACGTGTTGGCGTGTGAGTCAGCAAAAGTGTGGAAAATATTATACGAATGAAATCGCACAGCAAGTCTGGTGGCATACGATGTTTTTATTCAACAGGCAAAGGGCTAAGTAGGAGGGAAATAATGTCACGCTCTGACCGTTTGGAGGAAAAGGGGAGAGGGAGAGTTCGTCTTTTCCTCCTCTGATCTCATGAGACTGCAGGGAAGCAAAGATTGAATCTGATGGACACAATGAACACAATGTAATTTCATTTCGATGGTTGGCGTCTGTTTTTTTTTTTTTGCGGAGCCCAGACTGCTCTGGGGTCAGCCCGAGAGCCAATATCGCTGCAACATCAAGCTGCTAGCAGGTTGGCATTCAGTGTTGCCGCATGTGCCCGGGTTCAGGGGTGAAATTGGCAATCCTGCACCTCCAACTGTCTACCTTTTTGAACTGTGAGGCGGGAGAGCTGAGGGGGGAAATGTGAGCAAAAGATCCCGGGACAAATCGAGGTAAAATGGAGGCAATTATGGTACTTTAAAACCCTGCGGGCCTGATTGCTGTGATATACGTCACCACTCGGTAAAATCTGAACGCACAGGCATGATGCACAATTTCAAGATTCAGTGTGACTGACACCTTCCGAAGATATCATTATCTCCAATTTCTATCACAAATAAATGTCTATAAATCCCCTTCAGAATTCATAGAATTTATAACTGCAGAACTTGCCTGAGAAAAGTCACGTTTTAAAGTTTTCTTCAGCAGTAAAGTAATCTGCTGATAGTTGTCTGTAAATGCACGGGCACATTGGAAACAGGAACTGCTAATAGCTAATTCGGCATACTTCTAATGGTGCCAATTTGCCACATTATTAACTTATATAGGCAAAAAAATGGATCAATCATACGGCCTCCTCAAAGATTCTATCAAAGACAGCAGGCAGGGGTGTCCCATAAAGAGTTAATCTATTATACATGATGCAACCTGCTGTCTAAGCTTCATTTGACAGTGAATTGTTTTATTGTTAAAGCAGCTGAGGGGAAATTGGCATCGATGAGGTGTAATCTGTTAATTTTTCACAGCGTGCAGTGATTTTTGGACGATATTATTTTAGTAACATTCCTCGCTCCTGATTGTAAAATGTGTCCTCGAAAGCTTTCACCGTCGTTTATTACGCTTAACAGAGAATTAAAGGCGTTGACTGAATACTGAGGCCTCCAGTCTACTCTTTGCTGAGACGGGTCTTAATGTTCGTGAAGCTCAGGATTAGTCAAAATATGTTATTGTTTTGCTAAAGGTTACTTATGACTTAAAAAATATGGCCGGGGAAATTCTGTACTTTTGTCTGCCAGCAAATCCAATAAAGTATTGGTGCATCTTCTTCCTCTGCGCCATAGAGCTCCAATGTTGTTCAAAAACTATTGAAATAAAAATAATCGAGCCGCACTGCTTTACCATCCTTACCATTAAAACACACACTGTAGTTTATTTTGACTCAACCCCACATACACCGTCCTGCTGCCCCAAATACTCACTAGAGCACCAAATGTGGATTAATCCGCGAGTGAAAATGTTCTCCTGCCTGATCATTTAAATATTACCTAAGCATAAGCTGCTTTATCGTCTATTTTACTCTAAATGGGACTAAAACTTACAAAAATAACATCATGCTTTCTTAAAGAAGTCACAAAACTAGTGATTGAGACCATAAGCTTGTCAGGAAAATGTTTACTGAGGTAATGAATCAAGTCAAATAAATCAATTTTCTCATAGACTTCTATACAATCTTACTTTTTTTTTTTTTTTTTAACCAGTGGAGTCGCCCCTTGCTGGCCATTAGAAATAATGCAGGTTTAAGGCTCTTCTGCATTAGCTTCACTTTTCAGACCCGGAGGCTGTATGAAAGGCAACGTGGGCAAAATCCAGGTTAAAACGGGTCCTCTGTGTGACGCACTGTGTCCCTTTGTGTCTCTTCATACGTGGTCTGTTGCTGATGTGAGTCCTGTGGCGACCCCTGAGCACTCACCAGTCCAAGGCGGTTGTACAGAAAGACAACTGTCTCTCTTTCTCTGTATTTATCCCTCTGTGAGTCAGATTATGGGCTAATTGCCATGCGGACTAATTATTTGGCTGCAACAGGCTGCTCTCTCTCATGCAGTCACATGAGCTTTCTAATGCCCTCTTTCTCACTCTGAAGATCCCCGGCGGCTGACTTCCTGTTGCGCAGACCAGGGGGCTCCAGCAGCTTCACATCTGCTGCCTGCCCCCCCCCCTCCACTTCCTCCTCACCTCTGTTTTACATCTCTGTCTTTACTTGTGCTTTCCTACAACACAACACTCTTTTTTTTATATGCGAAACTCCAGTAAATAAAATAATTAATCCGTGTGATGAAACAGATGTGGTCGCCAATATTTTTTTTATTTCATTTGATCCCATTAGAGAGGTTTGTTGTGAAGCTGAATGATTAGTTCATTAATAGATTAGTTGAGCAACGACTATTTCTGTAGTCACTAAATGGTTCATCCCCTCATTGCTCAAGGTTGTCTGCCTAAGAAGCCTATTTCTTTGACATTTTCCGGTGTATATTCAGATGTTTTCATGTAATTACCTTAATGCTGAAGACATTAGTTGATTATTAATTAGTCCATCAAAAAGCCATTCCTTTTTATTTAAAGGAACAGTTTCATTTTAGAAAATGTAGAACTATTCTTTTTAAAAGAAAAGGCATAATGTAGCATTTAACAAAATGTAGATTTCTTTTAGCAATAACTTCCTAAATCATCCCAATGACTCGGGTTATAAAGGGTAACTTGATTAGTCTATGAACAGAAAATTAATTCACAAATATTTTGATAATCATTGAGTTTATAAAGCTTCTAAATGTGACATTTTGCTACGTTTATCTGTTTTATTTCATTGTTTATTGAATATCTTTGGGTTTTAGACTGTTGTCCGTACAAAACCACCGACTTGAAGACTTTTACTTTCAATTACAATAATTTAAAACTCCCAGATTACATTTGGTGTCATGTCAGACCTGACCATACCCAACAAAATGAACAGAAACCTTTTCTTCATTCAGCACCGGGGAACTTCTCTGCTGTTTGTTTGCCGTTTTTGTTTTTGTCGTGTATTTTTAGCCTCCTTTCCTCCAACCCCTCACAGGGAGCAGCTGAGGGAGGGTTCCCGCCCATCCACAGCTCCCGATGACACAGAGAGAGACGGTTCACACTAATCTTGCTCCAGCCCACCTAATTGTCCCGGGGTTAATGATGAAGCATCTGAACCTGATATATTGGGGTTTGTTTTGAAGGGAACAGGAAGAGGCAAACTCCGAGAGCCCGGCAATCACACCGAGTGACATTGTCGACAAGTACTACTTTTACTTCTGGGAAAATTGTACACAACTGACTTCGAAGAGTGAATCAGGATGCTTATAGATATAAAAACCTGCTCCGGGATGGAGATTGTGCACCACCTGCTCGTACAAATTCATGACTTTTTGAAAGAATGGGAGATTAAAAAGATCACAAATGTCTGGTTTGACAAAAGCCAGCCACCTCCTGGCACTCGTTTATCTATATTTCAGGGTAAAATTGGACATAAAGTTCAGTAATTCAGGACTTAAGTATTCAATGCACACAGCAAAGGTGCTGCTCGCTTTATTTTCCATCCATTGGTTCGTTCTGTGCCACAGTTCTACATCCAAGCCCAGTTCTGTAGCTTTTGATCATCCTCAGGAAGTACCTAGAGACTCCAATCTCTTGATTAGACAGGCCTTCACTCACACACACACACACACACACACAGATTTCAGACTCACTCATCTGTGAGAGAGGGACATGAGCAAACGGACAGCTAAGCTGCAGGGAGAAGAAGAAATGAGCCGCTTTGAAGCAGCAGGCTTCAGTAGGAGTGTGTGCAACACAATCAGACTGATATTTGGATTTTAAACCAGACTCTTCTTGTGTTGAAGCTTCCCACAACTAATATGCATGTCTCGCTTTTACATTGTAACAATTTTAAAACCATATGTGTTGACAAATAGATGGATTTATTGTCTTTATGTGAATTTTAGTTTAAAAAGTCTTTTCAAAAGCAGTGATGCTAAAAACTCTTCAGGATACAAATAAGCTGATATTTAATTTCATGAAGGAAAAGTTCAACATTTTAGGAAATACGCTTATTGGCTTTGTAGCAGACGACTGTCACATGTGTAAAGAAAAGGTAACCAGCAGCCGGTAAGCTCAGCTTAGCATAAAGACTGGAAACATTGGGAAACAGATAGCCGGGCCACAAAATCCTTCTACCAGCACCTTCAAAGTTCACTAAATATCATGTTTTAACTTGTTAGTTTGATCCGTTGGCTTTTCAGAATCAGAATCCGTTTTTTTATGCCAGTTTTCACACAAAAAGGAAACAAACATAGTAAAAGAAAGTAAAAAAAAAAGAAAAGCAAGTATTGCAAAAATCGAGAAACATAAATATAGAAGAGAATTACAATTTAAAAATATGAAAACATATAGAAGTTCAGATGGAGTATTGGTAAGTGAGGAAATGTTTGAGTTTTCCTTGTTGTATTTGGAGTCATTTATGTGGATTGAGCCTTTTTAAAGCCAGCACTAAGCTCGACCTTTCTTCAACAGCAGCCTGACAAAATATTGTCGTAAGAGCTTGATTACCTAAATGTTTTGCAAAAGGCTTTTCTCACCTTACACATTCTGGGGAAATAATAAGTACTTCAAATGTTTGGAATGAAAATGGAAAAAATCCCCCCAAAAAACGTCATATATGGAGGAAGAGGCAACGCAAATGATGGTATTGCCCTTTTAAAACAATCTGATTAGGGTCATTTCACTGCAACCTTGCTGCTTCAAAGTCATCCTTGCTCTTCTACATTTATCTCCCTGGTTATGGTGCAGCTTTGGAGAGTAAATATTGAGTGTGTACAGTAGAACACTGAGATGACACAGTGGTTACACAATAACTGAGTCCATGCTGAGCTCAGGTGTTTCCAACCCAATCCCCCAAACACACACTTATGTACTCTCATCCCCTCCTGTTCACTCTTCCTGCATTTCACAGCCATGGACCTACTCAAAGCTCTACATTGTGTTACATAAAACAGCGGCAGTAAAGCGTGCGTCCTCCATGACCCCATCTCCAGCCGACTCTTTCCTTCCCCTCCATCGCTCTGCGTTAGAGTGCTGGATTTTGCCCTTTTCATGTTCACTGCACCCCTTACTCTGCAGCACAACACGGCTGGAGTGAGAAGACCTCCGGCTAAAGAGCAGCAAAACAAATTCACTCTTACGTAACAGGCTCTGCTGCTGAATAACACGCTGGACAGGACAGGACAGCAAGCAGAAATTGAGAGGAAGAAGGTTTTCTTTTTTTTTTTAAAGGAATAGCTCGACATTTTGGGAAACATGCCTGTTCGCTTTCTTGCAGAGAGTTTGATTAGAGAGTAGATACCACTGTCATATCTCTGTCTATAAGTATGGAGCTGGAGCCAGGAGGCGCTTAGCTTAGCTTAGCATAGCATAGCATAGCATAGACTGGGAGCAGGGGACGTAGATAGGGAAACAAGTAACTAACTTAATTTTGCTATAATATTTAGATTTATGCTCGTTTGGCCTATAGAATGTCAGAAAATGGGGAAACGTGCCCATGACGATTTCACAAAGCTCAAAGTGACATTTTCATATCGTTTATTTTGTCTGATCCCAAAGATGTTCAAGTTAAAAATGATATAAAACAAATACTAGGAGCAAATCTTTGTATTTCAGAAGCTGGAACCTGCTGACATTGACATTTTTGCTTAAAAAACGACTTGATCCTCAAAATAGTTGTCAAATGAATCTTTAGTTGATCAACTATTCAATTATTGGACTACGGTTTCAACACTAATATGTCTTTTTTTTGAGAAACGATGCAATTATTAATAGAGCTGTAGTATAAAGTCTGGATTTCCAAAATACCAACATTCTGCCCTTTTGCAAAACTAAGATAATGTCCTTTTCATCTCAATTGCTAAAATACCAAACCTGTAGAGTAATGAATCGTATACATTTACCAGAAAAGGGAAAGAAATTATCCTTCATTGTCAAAGACCAGTGTCTGACATTTAAGGTATGACCTTTTCTTTAAAAAAGCTACACATTTGTAGTGAGACGTCTTACAAACAAACAGATTTATCCAGATGATCTCATCTTTTGTCAACGAGGGTTCGTCAGAAACACATCATGCTTTCTTTTCAGAGCCTGAATGATGTAACTGGCTGTCTGCAGAGAAGAGATACAGGCATGGCAGAGGACCGCTGGCTATTTCCACTCTTCCACTCAAGTTCCCAACATCAAGAATCACTTGTTACAGATGCCATGCTAACTGTGCTCTGCTCCCCGTGGCCACGTCTGCGCAAGAGATGAGCTTTTAGATAACTGCTGAGATGAGCTTCATCTTCGAGGAGTAGATAATTGTTAAAAGAGGTTTCCAGGCCCCTGCAGGCGGCCAATGGATACGTTGAACATTACGCTCCCTGAATCTAATTGTTTTGGGGAATATTATTTTGACTTGGATAATTTTTTCATTTTTATCTTTAATAGTGTTTAGATGTGCAGTTTTGGTTTAGTACTGAGCCCCTGAAGTCCCAAAAGAATCTTGTCTAAAACTGCTTCTGTGAAAGGAAGGAATGTAAATGAGGCTGCAACTCAGTTATTCTCTTAAACAATTTGCAGAATAGGGGATTTTCTGATTAATTTACTGATTTATTTTGTCTCCGAATGTCAGAAAGAGTTCCCAAATCCTGAGGTGACGTCTTGTTGTGTCCAACCAACAGTAAAAAAAAAAAAAAACTTTAAAAGATTTTTTTTAACAACAACAAAACATAGGTATGAAATGACAGAAATCTTTTAGGAAACTAAACTACAGCCCTGGAGTTTAGCATGTTAGCAAGCTAACATTTGCTAATTGACACTAAACACGGTGACGTCTTCCAATTGCTTTCAAAGATACAAAACGGAGAAATGTAGCTAATCATTTGAGAAGCAGCAAATATTGGGCATTTCTGCTTGATAAATAACTTGAACAATTAGCCAACAAAAATGTTGTTGACTGCTTTTCTTTGGATTAACTAATCAACAGTAGCTACTGAAAGTCTGCAGCCATGCTAGCAGCTCTGTGAGGCTGCACTTAGACACAGATGTTATTTAAGCTAAATGCTAACATCAGCACGCTAACACCAGCAGGCTAACACCAGCAGGCTAACACCAGCACGCTAACATCAGCACGCTAACATCAGCAGGCTAACATCAGCAGGCTAACATCAGCAAGCTAACATCAGCAGGCTAACACCAGCAGGCTAACATCAGCACGCTGACACACGCTAACACCAGCACGCTAACACAAGCAGGCTAACACCAGCACGCTAACATCAGCAGGCTAACATCAGCACGCTAACATCAGCA
>CALSBV010010187.1:5495641-5510395 GCA_943590825.1 Bovichtus diacanthus
GCTAACATCAGCACGCTAACATCAGCAGGCTAACATCAGCACGCTAACATCAGCACGCTGAAAATGCCAACATGTTGATGTTTAGCAGGTATAATATTGACCATGTTCACCATTTTACTTTAGCATTTTAGCATGCTAACGTTTCAAAGTTAGCACTAAGCACAAAGTACATCTGAGGCCGTTGGGAACGTCGTTAGTTTTGCAGGTTTTCAGTCGTAAAGCGTTTCGGACAAATTCAAATGTTGACCTGATGATGGCGCTAGATGAAAAGTCAGGGGATCACCAAAGTTATGGCAAGTGAATCCTGAGGAGAACATTAATGTCCGGATAGTAAAGTGTTGTGGCTATCCATCCAATATTTGTTGAGATATTTGACTCAAATCGACAAATGTCAACCTCGAGGTGGCGCTAGCGAGAAAGTCAGGCTATAAGCAAAGTCGCTACGATTCTTACTCTCGGGATAATGAATGTTTGTGCCAAATATCATGGAAATTGGATAATATTTAGAAAGATATTTGAGTCTGGACCAATGCCACTAACATGGCAACTAAACCCAAGAGAGAAATGTGTATTTATATCTTATATAACAACCTATAAATGTGACTCTTGCAGTTTTAACTACCAACCTCGGGAAGAGGGAAAAGAGAGAAAACATATCCATCATGACATTAAAAGAAGAGGAGGAGGAGGAGGGTAGAATGTTTTTCTCGCAGCAAATGTTGGTATTAAAACCTGGCAGACATAAATGCAGCACAGTGGGATATTCAGAGTGATTGGGAGTCGAGGTTCTTGGAGAGCTCTGGGGAATCTGGGAAGCCGCCATCAAACCAGAACTGTGTCACAGGAGAGGTGGGGTAATAAATTCTTCAGATTATTACAGGGAGTTCCTCCAGAGTGTATAACAGCTTTGGTTTATGAGGCTTCTGGAGGAAGAGGAAATGAAGAGGTTGGAGATGTCTTTCATCCTATATGTCAACCTTAAAATATGTGTGTGTTCCTGAATATATAACGACGTCTCTCACTGTTCGAGGGCCCTGCACAGTGTAACTGTAACGGGCTTTAAATGGACGTTTCCCTCCACTATGTAAAGTGCAAGACTCTGAATCTTTCATGACTTTTTTCGATGGTGAATTCCCTTTCCAAGGCTGCACTTAATGACATACCGAATATAAAGTAGTGTATTAGTGCAGGAAATGGTGGTCATACCCATGAGTAAAATCTCCCTTTATGCATTAAATTGACATGGAATTTGACGAATCCTCTGTAGTGATTGAAACGATTGGTTGATTCAACAGAAAATTAATCGTTTAATTGATTTTTAAGCAAAAATGACAAATCAACAGATGACAGATTTTTTTTGTGTCTTATTATTTTATGTATGTAATTATTTCCAACTGGCTCTCAGTAACGTAACGTTCGCTCTTCACGATTCTCTCCTGCAACGTGATTGGATACTGTGGATGTGGGGAATTAAGTGTCGACTTGCTGGTAATGAACAGCGTTAACGTTAGTGGATTCTGATAAAGGGAACACATACTTTTTAATCTTTACGTTGGGAGGTATCAAGTATTTTCAAGTCATTTGTTCAAGTCCGAGTTGAGTTGCAATTGACTCGAGTCCACAGCGTTGGGCAGTTTGTGTCTGAAGACATTAAGTTTGAAAATGGAAGAAAAAAAAAAAAAAAGTTAGAAAGAAGTGCTCTCAACAGACTGTATTCTAGCTCAAGGCTACATTAGCCACTAGCATAGCACACCCGAATCTCAAACCAAACTGGTGCATTGTGGGTAATGTAGGTGCCAGGTTTTAACAAGGAAGTATAATGTGTGCAATTAAAAAAAAGATGATACCTCGGATTCTACTACATCGATTATAATATTTTCTTTGACCAACTGTCCAGCACGAGTGGGACTTTGCCGTAGGAGTCCACTTTAAATATGACATGCTGCTGGATACGGAACAATTTTCCCACCTCCAGTCAAACTCAACCCTAGACACATAACAGCCTCTCCAATCAAGTAAATCATGACCTGATTGTCTCGTTCAGATTCTCTAATAGTCCACTCACCAAGTCTTTGGATGTGCCCAGTCTCTTCAGCCCATCCAGGGGCAGGAGGTCAGCTGAGTCCTTGTGTGTGAACTGAGTGGCCTGCTTCAGACGCCTCTGCTGGTGCAGGATGGCTTTATCCCTGATGGCTAGCTCACCTTTCTTCGCCTCACTCATGGTCTCGGATAGTAAAGCAGTCTTTTATGGAGACTATAACCACCACAGAAGCAGCAGCAGTGGCAAAGCTGGGAGCTTTTTGCAGACGGCAAGAGTGGATGTCCGTGTGCAGAGAGGAGGAGAAACCCCAAAGGGTAGCTTTTTTTAGGATTGCTGTTTTCGGTCCTTTTTAAGCAACAGAATAAACCTTCCACCCTGTCCTGCCTTTTCTGAAATGCCCTTCCCTCTGGGCTTGCGCTCTCTTTCTCTCTATTTGTAGTCCTTGGCATGTATTTGTCTCAGCAGCTTGAGGAGCTATTGTCCTGTCCTGGATGCTCCTCTCATGTAGACATGCATCTTCCTCCTCACACTGTCAAGATCTGTTCTCTCATACAGAGGCTGTGAGAGGCTGTGGGGTAGGTGTGACTGAGAGTGTGTTATTTCCCTCCCCTCAGTGCCGTCTGTCCTTGGTCTCTCTCTCTCTCTCTCTCTCTCTCTCTGACTCCCTCCCTCTCTCTCTCCTCTCTGAGCCCTCCCCTTTCCGTCACATATTCGACAGACGCATGCTCACCTCACAGAGCACATTATCTCCCTTGACTCTCAGCTGAGAAAACCCAAAGAATAATAAATGCACTCTGCTATAATTTAGGGCTGCAACTAACAATTATTTTCACAAACAATCAATCTGCCCATTACTTCCTCGATTTAAACATCCATCCCAGTTTCTTAATGTCCAAGGTGAAAACAGCTTTTTCTGCCATTTTTGCATGAAAAATGACTTAAATCTTTAACAGATTATCATAAGTAATTTTGTTTGTCACGCAACTATTTGATGATTCCACTAATCGTTGCAGTTCTGCTATAAATCCCGAAAGATACTGTCCTCCATGCAGCTTCAATATAACATTCAATTATCTGTATCATTTAGTCTTAACAGTGATGTTGCAACACACACACACACACACACACACACACACACACACACACACAGTCTGTCACTCTGTCTTGCCACAGTTTGTTCCCCTGAGCGGCGATGCTGTGGAGGTGTGAGGGAGATCGCTGTGGTCTGACCCCACAGAGGATCAATCCGCACCACTGATTAATGGCAACAATTGATTTCCTCTGCCTCCCCTCTGGCAGCCATTGTGAATTAAAGAAACCCAATTTCAAACATTCATCCATCTATGCACACCAACAAAAGCTAAAAATATCACAAGCATCAGTGACCTCCTAGATGATGACACATGTTTAACATGGTGATGATTCAGCCTACACGTGTGGAAGCTTTCATGCGATTTTCCTGTATTTCATAGCGTTTAAAGAGTGTTTAATTCTTTCAAGTTAAGGCTAAAAATGGAGGATTTTGTTCATTTAAATTTTTATAAATATATGCTATTCTTTTGAAGGAGGGAATCTTTAAGAATGTGAAGTGTTAAATACTGTATGCTTGCTGAGATATTTAATGTTTAAAAGGCATGTAGCGCCCCCTGCTGGTCGCATCTTTTCTGTTTTGTGGGATGGTATTTATTGGAGTTGACGACAATATTTTGTAACTTAATCATAGTTAATAACAGGTGTTTTTTTTTTTTTTTTTATCTATTAAATTTTTTTCTTTATTTAGTTTTGAATTTGAATCTGCTTGAGTTGCACATAATAGTGAAGCCTATTAGAAAAATCAGGTTCATATATTCTCTCTTCTGGGGATCACTTGTAATAATTTATCAGGCTTCTACACTTTAAAGTCAGTTCACTAAAAAGACAACATCACAGTTTATACTTGTTAGTTTATACTCGGTGGTTTTGGAAGTGTTGTAAATTAAAAGGACAAACAGAGCCCTGAACATCATCTTTATTATTATGACCTAAATTAATTCAAAGAACTGTCAAACAAATCAATGCAGAGAGAATCTGAAATCCACAAAATCAAACTATGAAAGTGCTGCATTTACCCAAAACTTCAGGAGTTTTATAAATTATTTAACTTTGAGGCAAATTTTTTTTCTTCATTTCTGCACACCCCAAATATTTAATAAAGGAACTGAAAAGTACCTTAATGAAAACATCTGCTTCAGCAGAAAATCAAATCAAACACAGCAGTTTTGGTCAGTTGCTGGCAATGTAACAAAGTCTTGCATTTTGTGCTTTTTTTTTTATTTTTTTTATTTTCAAGTTCCTTTAACTGAGGTTGCAGAAGGCACATGTGCATCGTTCATTTCATGGAATAGCGCTTTAAGCTTTGACTGTGCAAGTGTACATACAAGACATTGAGCTCCCTCTGAGCTTCTCATCACAAACAATAACTTTCAAGGAATCTTTAATTCCCATTAAACTGGCAGTGTAAAACCAAAGCCATTTTTCATAATTATCTGCTATTTACAATTCATAAAGACAGGAAATGTATCGTTTCCGAGATATTTTAAGGTTTGTAGTGAATTGAGGATAAACCTGTACGCCAATGCCATATTTGGAGTGTAAACATTGGGAATATTGAGGCCCATAGATTTAAAATCATGCTGTTATGTAACCCCAGTTTGTTTGCGTGTAATGTATTAGCATTAGACAGATGTGAGCATCGGTTACGACAATAATTAAAAACCCAGAAGGTTGTTAAATAAGGCTGCAACTAATGTTCTTTCAGTATTCATTATTTTCTAGGTTAACCGATTAATCGTTTGGTCTATGAAATGTCAGAAAATAATGGAAAATGTTCATCCAGTGTGTCCGAGGTGACGTCTTTAAATGTCTTGTTTTGTCACTTTATTCAGTGTGATGTGATATAAAACACAGAAAGGCAGGAAACCTCCATAATTCTGACATTTTTGCATAATTAGTTTAACGATTAATCGATTATCGAAATGATCAATTAATCAATTAATTGTTGCAGCGCCACCATTAAATACCTCTTACCGCTGTTCTGTTCCCAGAATCCTAAAAGATTTTTCTAAAATATTCTGTCTGCTGCACAATAAAAGATTTTTAAGTTTCGCATCTGTTTCCCAATTAAATCAAAGATGTCACCTGCACGGCCGGCTGGATAGGATGCGAGGGTCGCAAGTTGGGAAACAAGTTAAAAAATCGTTTCAATTGGGCAGCAGACGGAATATTTTCTCACCCAGATGGTTCAGATAGTCATTGGCAACATCTTAGAAGCAGCGTTAAGTGTTGTTTAACGGCCTTCTGGCTTTTTCAAACGTTCCAGGTAATTACTTCTCAGAGAAACGGATGATTTCCACTGTGACTTTGATGTCAATACACGAGAGGCACAAACTGGGGCTAGCTGTTCTGATGATGTTGACCTACAGGCCGTGGCGCTTCATCACTTTCATACTTGTCATTGTAGCTTTTGTATTTGCATCCACAGCAGTATGTACAATGTGCGGGTTTTATTTGAGGCACAAAGGTCACGAGGCGTTCAACCTGGCAACCGGACACTGTTCCCACTAATGCCACAGAGCCCCATTCTGTGCGAGAACAAGCAAGCCACACACTGGCCTATATTAATGCCGCATGGGCTCCATTATTTGTTTCAATCCGCCCTCTGAATCACAGCACGTTGGGCAGGTAAAGCGAACAGAGCAGCATGTTCTGACCCAGAGCCGGGAAGCGTCTGAACGCCTCCCAGGCGTCAGAGAAGATGTTGTACTTGAGAAAGACGCGGTGTTCCAGGCTGGTGGGCAGGCTGACGTCCCGGCTCATGATGTAGACGCCGTCGTTGTGCAGCGTGCACGTCAGGTTCAGGCCCGACTTGGATGTGTTCTCCTTCAACTGGATCCACTCCCCCGTGGAGACGTTGTAGGACTGCACCGTCAGCACGTCCTCCGTCTGGCTGGGACGCCGCTGGCCAAACTCCAGCTCGTGGGTGTAGCCGCCCACAAGGTAGATGGTGTCCTCCACCGAGAGCATCTGCTGCTTGCGGATGTGCGCCGAACAGGAGCGAAACACGGCCCAGGTGTCGGAGGTGGGGCAGTAACGGAGGACACTTGTGTTCCTGTCTGTCAGACACACACAAAATAAAACATGTGACACTCAAGCAGGCAAAACTGAAAGAACTCGTTTCCAAGGCACCCAGGCTGTTTCAGAAAACATGCAGAGGTCGAAGAGGTTCAAATTGCTGTGGGCAGACTGCAATAATTTATATATCAACTCAGATCAACATTTTTTATCAAGTCATCGAGTTTCTTTCAAAATATGGGCAGAAATAAGTACTGCAACATCCTGCGCTCCCGCCAGTGCCAAGGCCCTTTATAATTGAAGTAATATAAGTAATAATAAACAACACAGTGTCCTGATTATGAACAGAGGAGAAGAGACGGAGGCAAAACACACCTCAATGCAAAGAAGGGATGGAATTCATTTTCATGCTACTGACTGGCACAGCTGTGATTAGTTGAGCACAAGCCATTATCAGAAACAACATGGCCGGTATTTATTTTCACTGCCACCATCGTAAAAGTAATATCGTAGCATAAAGGCACACACTACTTGTTTCAAAGACTTTACTAGAGGTCGAGCGATGGTTTTTTTTTACATTTAGATATCTAGAGAGCAGGGCAGCCGATGGCCGATTAAATGATGCCGATATATTGTTAATATTATTTGTAACTTCACTGTGTGTGATAGTCTGACTGTATTCCGAACTGAGTCACACCAACCTCTTGCAGTGTATCCGCCCATGACGTAGATCATCCCCTGGCACTCACAGGCAGAGAACTCAGCCAGCGGGTCGGGCATCGAGGACACACACGTCCACCAGTCCTGCTCTGGACTGTAACACTCCACCGTGCCCAGACTCTGGCCTCCTACAGCGTACATCTTCCCCTGCACTGCCAGCAGCTTGAAGTTGGACCTGGAGGAGAGATGCAGGAAGTGAAACATGACAGCAGCTATTGATATTTGTGAGGAAAAGCGTAAATCTCAGGGGCAGATTTAGTGGTTTAGGGGCCCCAGGCAGTGGTAGAAGAAGTAGGGCCTACTCAAAACTATTAACTATTAATAGTAAAACAATATTTGATTTTTTTACCTGAAGTGAAGAGTGAAAGAGAGGCATTATCAGCACAATGTACTTACACTTAACATCTGTTCAAGGTGGAGCTTTCAATTCTAATATGATGCTGGATAGTTTAATGAATAATAATGCATCATATTATAATTGTTAGATTTTGTGAGTAGAATCTGAATCTGTAACGTCACCAGGAACATTCCTCTGTAGGTAAATGTAGTAGTACAATGTTTTCTTCCGAAGTAGCAGTAGTTAGTATGTTGAGTGCTTTCAAAGCCCTTTTGAAAGGTATCATAAATTAGAACGGTAACGTGATTCAATACTTTTCATATCTTAACATCATAGTAAATCTACAGCTGGTGGGAGCCCTTCTAATTGGGGGGGGGGCAGTTGCCGACCTTGCTTAATGGTAAAGCGTGGCCCCTGTTTTTACCTCTTCTGGTTGAGCGGAGCCACCTGGTTCCACTCGTTCCTGCAGGGGTTGTAGCAGTGCACCGCAGAGATCTCCTGGCTCGTCATTCTGTATCCACCCACTATGAAGAGGTAGTTATCGAGCACAGCTGACCCATATCCTCTGACGTTGATCATATCTGAGGGCAGGTTGTTGGCGAGTGGTTTCCAGCGCTGCTCCAACTCTCCATACCTCAGCATAGACCAGGGTTCATCCTGATCGGGCACGTCCAGGGAGAGGCAGGTGAAGTCCCCGATGGCTACCAAGGTGGCGGTGCCTTTCATGCGCATCTCCTTAACTTGGTCTCTGACACCTGAGGGGAGGCTGCTGAACTCTGGCCGCCTCAGCATGGGATGATAGTAGCAGCTCATGTATTTGAGGCAAGCATTGCGCAGATCATGAGTCCCGTAAACTTCAGAGAGGCTGAACAGCTCCACGCAGTTGTCCAGCCGGATCTCCGAAGTGAGGAGCTTGAGGATGGAGGTGACCTGTAAGAAGGAGGCGGTCTCAATCAGGTCCTCCAGAGTCTCGTTGACAACCTGAACCTTGGAGGTGTTGATGAACTCCAGCACGAGCTCCAGGCCGGGCACACTGAGCCCCTGGAGCTGCACAGAGTCCTCCGTGGACTCCCTCATCCCGGAGCTGTACAGCGCACGGAAGTAGTCGCTCTTCTCTATCAGCTTCTTTTTATTCACCTCGTAGATTTTATCATCCATGACAATGGCAATAATCTGGTCCGATGACATGGTGAAGCTAGCGTGTTTATTTGTCTTCTTCCAGGCTAAGTTTTGTTTTTGTTCTTTGTCAGCCTCCACAGCGAGCCACTGTTTACATTTCACCGGCGAGGGAGCTCTGTGGCCGGTCTATATATGGTAATGTTCATCCCATAGATAGCCATGGAGCGACTTTCGTTAGCCGTGGAAGCTAACTAGCTAACTAGCTAGCTAGCTAGTTACACAGATAAAACTACCCAAAAGTACCTTTTCCTCGGATTAGCATTCCTTGACAATCCCATAAAAAGTCGTCCCTGTTTCTAAAGATGTTGGTTAGAGAGTGTGGTTTATTTCTGACATTGGCAGTAACAGTTCCCATTGCATTTTATAAGCCTTTTGCGGGACAGTGCCGAGCTGTCACATTTCAACTGTTTTGATTCTGCAACCTACGTCACTTCCTTTTTTTTAATTTTTAATACTTCTTCGTGGGGATATTTTTTGGTAGCACTGTTGTGTTTGCTGCTGCCACCTGCCGGCAGATGGACGAATAGCTACAAATTATAAAACAGCATATTATAAAACGACATACAGACATATTTTGGGATTACCCTGGATTTCTGGAATCATTTTTAAAAGGACATTATTATTATTATTATTATAATTATTATAAGATTTAATTTTATATTATTTAATAACATTTTAAAAATGCATTTCCCAGAAGAAATTTCTATCGGGTTCGTTCAATCTCTGCAGGACTACCATTGTGTTTAAAAATTGATTTCAGTCGAACTTCTTCTTTACCGAGATAAACAATGCAATGTTTTGTTTTAAGACACTGTTGACGTATGCAGAAATCACTGGAGATTTGGTCTGAAACTGTTGAAATTGTGGTTGCCCAGATTTTAGTTTTGCTTTAAATCATACACTGGTTTTACACCAGTAAAATAATAGGATAATACAAATTAAAATTGCACTGCAGTGGTTTGTCATGAGTTTAAATCTCAACTATGCACTGATTTGCTGGAGCACTGGAGTGCTTTTTTTAGACTGGCATTTGATCTGAAGGTGGTTCAGGTAACAGAAAGCCAGCCATGTTATTAATTTTTGCATTCTTTGCAAAGAAAAGTGGCACATGAAGGAAGTGTGTGATTTATTGCTCAAATTGATGGGACAATCTGCAGTCTACTATTCAAAGCTCTGTTTTTGTCCAACACACATATTTGATAAGGTTGAGAAGTGACTTTATAAGGTCTTTATTGCAGGCGAGGAGATTATACTGGACAGAGAAAGTCAGAAATGTTGCATGTGTGTATTACTATCATGATGCTATTCAGTTTTTTTTTTTTGTGGCTCTTGTTTTCTTTTAAATGTCATTTTATGTCATATGTAAATCACTTTGTGTTTGAAAGGTGCTATGCAGATACACTTGCCACGTCTTGTCTTAAATGTTCGTTTGAAATTCTCAGTTTGATTCTAAATCTAATTTAAAAAAGAGATTCTATTTTTACCAGTTCAACATATTTGTAATATATCTGAACATGAATGTATACTCAGGCTATTGGCCATCATCCTTTATAATTTAATCTACACTGTCTTGCACAATTTTAGTGTTAATCTCAAACTCCTACTGCTTTTGTCAGTGCAGAGTTATAATAAGCTCAGCAGCCAGAAGGCCTCCAGCTGTCAATCAAGATAACGTGTGCGTTATCACACTCGTGGCGTCACCGTCTGAGGGTTTATCTGAGACAGACGTGAAGAAAACCATTCAACAGGCAGACAGGTGGCGGCGCCTTCAAAATAAAAGCAAAGAGTTTGCGATATAAAAATATTCATGTCCTAAGATTTTACTCAACAGCCACTGGTGTCATGTATTCAATCTGTCAGGGAACGTAAAGGAGCCGTTAACCCTCTTTTAACAATAACAGCATATTGTTTTTATTTTCCTTATTCTTGTTTCTGGGGGAAAAAATTGAATAAATCCTGAGTCCATGTACTAGAAATGTGTGTGCTTATGAACATTTTACTTAAACTAGCTGGTACAATAAATCAAATGGTAACGTTCATGTTCATTTTCTAAATGGCAAAGATCAAAATATTTGAATTTGACCAAAGTGCCAAGAGGATTACAGCTGCAATTATTGATTATTATCAGAAAAAAGTAAACAATTACAACTATTGTACTACATAACACTGTGCCACATCTTGTCGTTTATGTCAGGGGTCCCCAACCACCGGGTTGCGGACCAGTACCGGGCCGGAGAGAATAAAATGTTTGGTTTTTTTGTGATGGTAATATTTATTGTAAACATTTTTATGTATTACATTATATATATTACAATGTAATAATAATATAAATAAAGTGAATTATATGAAATGGAATAATTACATTTACATTACATATGTAATAATAAAATTATATGTTTTGCACTTTAATGTGTCTTGCATGAAACCGGTCTGTGGTGCAAAAAGGTTGGAGGGCCGCTGTTTTATGTCACATTTATTTTTTCACTTTTTCTTATTCTAGGGAGTTTTAATGTGAAAACCGGGGCCGGAAGTCTTTATTCTTTCACACCGTCTGTCTTGACGGTGGTGTGGGTGGAGGGTGAGTGAGAGACAGGCAGGCCCATCAATGACAGGCACACCGCCACAAAGCCCCTCACCGCTCGGCCTGGTTCATGTTTGTGGCTCCAGGCTGCGGACAGCCGGCTGTTTGTGATCCGAGCTGAGGATGCGGGAGCAGGTGCGGGCCTCCTGGGTCCCCCGCTGCCTTGTGCTCATCATCACCGCTCACGCGTCATCTGCGTCCGCCGACCTGCGGCCGTGCGATAAGGTGAGTACGCTGTTGTTGTTGTTGTTGTTGTTGTTGTTATTATCTCCCAATATCCCGATGCTTAATTGTCCTTTTTCAAATCATCATCCATCTAGAAATTACAAATCTATTTTAATGTGTGATCAAGTGAATGACATGGCAATGCATGCAGCAAAACGGCTTCTCATAATGCACAATTAAAATGACAAGTCGTTTATATCTTGGCTCCACTGTTACTCGAGCTAGGCGGGAGCTCACGGTCCTCTGCACGCCGCTGATCGGCTCACAATGCGGTTCATGTTGACCAGAAACACGCTCCACAGCGAGGTGACGCTGCCTGCTGGCCTCCATCCCTCCTCCGGGCAGCCTCCTGCTGGAGTACCCGCTGAGGAGGAGAGAGAACCGGGGCAGTGCTGGCAGGTTTTTTTTATTTATTTTATTTATTTTTTGTTATACACTCTTTTCATGGAGCCCAGAGGCAAAGTGAGGATGTTGCAGGATGCATCTCTCTTCACACAGTGTGCAAAGCTCGAGTCTTAACATACCACAGTGTAGAAATAGGCCACTCTGTTACAAGTCCTGGATTCAAATGTTTCATTAAGTCAAAGTACAAAAGTATCGGCATCAAAATATAGCCAACTTAAAGTACCAAAAGTGAAAGCGACCCATTTCAGAAACATATAGATGGATTATATTACTGGATTATATTATATTACTGGATTATAATTATTGATGCATTAATGTGTACATCACTTTAATGTTGCAGCTGCTAAAAGTGAGGCTCATTTTAACTACTTAGAATTAACGATTCGAACAGGCATCAATAAAGTTTTATCTTAATCTATAATATATTGTAATTTATTTGTTGATCATTTGTATTATTAATCTGAATCTGCAAAGTAACTAAAGTTATTTAAAAAATCTGCAATATTTGCCTCTGAAATGCATCAAAGAGCTGTTAACCCACCTGGAACAGTTATTATTAGGTTTATTATTATATATTATTTAGATAAGATAAGATGACATTCAACTTTAATGCCATTGTACACAACCACATAATACAGTTTGGCATCTAATCAGATAAGCAAAGCTAATATACAGATGTATAAAGATAAACAAATGAACAATGTATGCTCTGTTAAGCACAATGCAAACAGTACGCAGTTATGTAATATTTACAGTGTAAATGAAGTATATGTACAGTTAAATGTGGTCAATGTTCCTTTTTTTTTTAGCTTTCAGTGAGTTTTGGTCTAAATTCAGACACTTTTCCACTCTGACAAGAATAACATTGAATTTTTGTAATTTTCTGTTGGCATCAAACATTCAATATAAAATATCATTTATCAGCAGCTGAGATTAGTGTCCATCTTTCCTGTTGTCTCTTCTACACAAATCCTAAAACCTCCAGTCCAGATAATCTCCTGACTGAGAGGACGGCGTCTCATCGCGTTGAATTTCATCCCATGCCCCCCCCCCCCCCCCCCTCTCGCTTTCTCTCATCAGTCTCCATGACAACCAGCGTGAGTCACTTTTAAGACCAGTGCAACTTATTATCCTTTCTTAAAAATAAAAATAAATGTTTTATCACGCTCCCCCAGCCCTCTTGTTTGTCACTGGACAGCAGGTGAATCTCAGTGCAGGTTGCCATGCAACATGTTAATAAGGTGCTCGTCCTCTCACACCCACAGTTTGTATATTTGTTTGTGTGTGTGTGTGAGTGTGTGTGTGTGTGTTGGGGGAGGGGGTGCAGCATGAATGGACATTTCTGCTGTTGCAGAGAGGTGATTAGCCATTTAAAAGAGCTCAAGCTTATCTGTGCCTCACACATCCTGCATCTGCAAACCATCTCGGATGAATTTCCCCCCCGTACACACACCTTGCAGGTCCTTCCTGTGGTTGTTCCAGTGTAATTAGCTCCTACTTGGACGTGAGTGCGCTGCTGCAGCCAGCTGCCTGCACGCTCGGGTGACTCGTCTGCCCAGTTGAACAGCAGGTTCGGGGGAGGAGATGGGGATATGCCAGAGGGAGGCTTTGGACTCATGAGAAGTCGCATTAAAAGTACAAACCAAGCCCTACTTAAATGGTTTTACTGCCTTATTTGGCAAGAATTGCTTAAAGTAAAAAACTGATTTAAAGTCTTTTGACGTTTAGATATTCAAAGGTGAGACGAGAAAGACAGGAACGTGCAAGACATTGAATATCAATATTAAATCTGCTAACTGTCCTACATCATCTGTACAGCCATAAGATGTCTAAATACAACTATGGCTCAAAATATAAAATTAAAAAGCAATAATGATTTCAGATATAGGCGAGCTGTTTCCACCTGTTTCCAGGTCTTTTATGCTAAGCTAAGCTAACCAGCGGCCGGCTGTAGCTTCATATTTACGATACAGATATGAGAGTGGTATCAATCTTTTCATCTTAATCTCGGCATGAAAGTAGAAAACATATTAAAATATCTTTGCACACATAAGTCTGTGTGACAGGTGCGTCAGAGCGCTGCAGAACAAAACAAAAGTAATATACAATATAATAAACTTTCTGGTTTATTTGATATTTGTTGAACACAATGTTTAGGTCTAAATTATATACCAGATGAAGATTGTTTGGACCAACATTTTGTATTGTATTGTTGTATCCATATGAAATTAAAAAAAAATCAATAAGTGAAATAGAATGCAGGAGTTATCTTTATTTTATTCTATATTATGAGTGTTTTAAAAACTGGTTGTTAAAGTAAAAAATAAGATATTAAATTATAGAGTATAATAGAAAAGCAAACATGTTTATTGGTTTGGGGAAAAAAGCAAGTGTATAACCTCTAATGTAATTAGGTTAGTTAGGATAAAGGATAATAAGAAAATAAACAGCACTTGTACTGAACACACACTCAGTTGTAGTTGTTGCTTCTATGAAGATTAAAAGCCTCTCATTATAAGTTGCTTTGGACAAAATGTTCCTCAAAATGAATATTCAATCAGTTCAAAGATGAGCGTAATAGTGTCCCTGTAAAGATGAGCCGCTGTCGTGCTCTTAATGGACCATTAGCGTTACAGCAGGTCCGTTGCCGTGGTGATCGGGGTCAGCCGCCACTTTTACCCTGGCTTTTGTTTGTCATATGAAATCAGCTTCATGCTCGTAAAAAAAAAAACCAAAAGTCATGTGCGTCCAGTACCGTGTGTGACTGGAGATGAAGCTCTGTGATTTGCTTTGTGTCTGTGCAGAGCTGACGGTGTGATAAGCGGTAACAATGGTGCAGAAAATAAACAATGATTTATGTATATTCATGTCCTGGTTGGAAAACAAAGAGTCTACAGTCATGTTGGCGGCTCTGTGAGGCCGACACAGCGGCGCTTTGAGCTAAAAGCTAACTTCAGCATGCTAACATTCTCACAACGACAATGCTAACATGCTGATGTTCAGCAGGAGTAATGTTTACCATGTTCACAGTCTTAGTTTGGTGTGTTAGCATGCTAACATGTGCTAAGTAGCATGTGTTAGCATGCTTACATGTGCTAAGTGGCACGTGTTAGCATGCTTACATGTGCTTAGCATGCTTACATGTGCTAAGTAACA
>CALSBV010010187.1:5542858-5555695 GCA_943590825.1 Bovichtus diacanthus
GTGTCGGGCTGTAAGAACAGGCCCCACTAGTGGACGTCGGGCCCTCACACCACCCTCGTGGAGTCTGTTCCTGACAGTTTGAGCAGAAACATGCACATCAGTGGCTGGAGGTCATTTTGCAGGGCTCTGGCAGTGCTCCTCCTGTTCCTGCGGTCCTGCTGCTGGCTTGTACACTAACCAAATTCAAGAGTGACCAAGACAATAGCCAGAAATGACGAGAACAGAGTAATGGTTTGTGGTCACCACCTGCTGAACCACTCCTTTATAGGGGCAGTCTTGCTAATTGCCTCTCATTTCCACCTGTTGTCTGTTTCATTCACACAACAACAGGTGAAATTGATTCATAATTAGTGTTGCTTCCTAACTGGACAGGTTCATTTCACACAAGTGTGATACACTTGGAGTTACATTGTGTTGTTTAAGTGTTCCCTTTATTTTTTTGAGCAGTGTATTTACTGTACCTTTTATGACAACAAATTGGAACATGTATACTCCGGAAAATGTAATGAATGTATTGAATTTGCTGAATAAAAAAAATTAAATACAACTTGCATGTAAACGTCTGCTGAGCTGATACTCACCGGGCAGGACGCACATTCCTGTGGCATCAATCACTTTATCAAACCATGAATCTGGATACTGAGCTCCGATGACGCCTGCAGGCCCCACGGCTTTAATCAGCCCATCACTGGATGAAGGAATGAGTTGCATTTAGGGGAAAACATTTGCAATAGCTGTCGTAATCAATTAATACATTTTTAAAAAGTGATAAGATTAAAATAAACAATAATAAAAAATGTTCTCCGAGTTTTCAGCCATCCAGCAACTTTCTTTCTGGTGTAAAATGAGCAACTACATCCTGTCGGGGGCAACAGTGGGAATTATTTTACATTAAAAGAAAACTTCCAAACCTGCTGATCAACTAGAGCTGTGCTGACATGCAGCTTCACAGGCGTAAACTAATGTTTGTGCCACATTTCTTCACTAAGTTATACCATATTTAACATTAGGTAACCCCCACACGCTTGTCACATGGTATCAAGTAATCTCAGATGCTTACCTTCCAATCACTACGCTCCCATTCTCTATCACACACAGATTTTGCATCCCATGTTTGGTCACGAACTTATCTCCGCTGTTGCAGATCAGAACCACCTGTTGGGCATTCTTCACCAGTAGTCTGTAATTACTGGACATTTTGATTCACCCAAAGCAGAGACACTTAACTGCACAGTGACCGGCTTCAAACTAGTTTGGGAACAGGCAAATATTTGTCCAGGAGAGCTGAGTTCAAAGTGCACAGAGAGAGGCGGAGCTTCTGCCACTGACATCACAGAATACCAATAATAATTGCAGAGGAATTTACATAAAATACTTTTGTTAAATATCACATGCAAAAAACACAACCAGGTTTAAGAAATGGTACAATAATCATTTTATTGTGTCTGTATCACAAAGTCACAACATAAAATTGGCCTCACATACAGTAAAAAAAAAAGAAAAGAAACTTCAAAACTGCTTGAAAAATAACCTAAACCGCAGGCGTTCATTTATTTCACATGGTGAAAACAAACACACATCAACTCAACTACAAGGTACAATCACACAACAGGGCTGAGTCTTCTGCACCAACATCACTCCCTCATTTCTCCATCTTCCTCCTCTTCTTCTACACCTCTGATGTACAAAACATTATTGCACCTGTTGGTTTGAAACACACGTTAGCACACGGTGCTGCTAGAACTGGCTGCAGGGGGAAAAGACATAAGTTTGATGCACCTTTGGCAAACACTGACTACTTTGAAAAATGACATGTTAATTATTAACACAGATTAGTTAAGAATCTTAAAGATTGAGCCATAAAATAACTTTCTGTGTCATTTAGCCAAAAACCTGCTTTTTGCAGCCATATATCACTGTACTGTTAGTCTTGTTTTCCCTTTAAAACATTATCTTACTTTAAATATCCTTGTCAAAGTGCAGTAAATGTGAAAAAAATTATGCAATTAAAAAAGAAGCATCTACTGAACTAGTTATGGAATGAAAATGAGAAGATGTTTTAGATTCATACCTGATAAGCACTTCACCAAGATGACCCGCCAATGCTCCATCCACATACTCTTCTGTGTTTGCCAGCTGCCAGGAAAACACGTAGGTATAAAAAAGGTCAAGAGGATACCCATGACGGTGTATTTGCACAGTTATGGTGGATACTCGCTGATCTATAATTATACGAAAATAATCTGTCGGCACAATTCACACTGCATCTCTGCGATGAACAGTCAGAAAATAGTCACAGAACACTCATAGTGCCCATAAAAGTATACGATAAAGGATATTTTAAAATATCCGACTTTCATAGAGTGTGTAGGCAGTACAACACTTCTTTTTTTTATAAACACACCCAGTAAAGTTTATGTTGCCTTGTAAACGGGAGTTCTGACTGTGTAGTAGGGCCGAACAATTAATCTGAGTTTTATCGACTAGTGAAATATCCAAATCACATATTTGTAAAAGGTGTGTGAAAATACCATTCTGAATTAAGTATTGTGATGCTGAAGACACATATTCTACAGACGCAAGAAAAAAATCTGTTTGGGAAGAATCCTCGAAAAAAATAAAAAAATAAAATCACATAATCATTTAAATATGTTTTTCAATGAAAAGGAGAATAGTGTTGCAAAAATGGTTGTGATGCATAATTCCTCAACGTTTTGCCTGTGATATAACTCTTGTGGCTGCACACGAGTAGTAAAGTGTGCAGGTGTGAAAAAGGCCAAGAGGGAATAAAAAGTGATGCAAAAATTAAAAATGAACGAAAATGTAGAAAAATGTTTTGTTTACCTGTGGCTCAACAATGCAATACATTCTGTGCAAGCCAGGATGGCACATATCAGTGTTGATAAATAACATTTCTAAAAGGAACAACGCATATACAATAACACATAGTTCTCACCTGCATATTCATGTATCCATCCACAGACACCAGGTAGCCCTTATACTCCATACCCCACTTCAGTTTCACCATCACTGGCTTGCCCGTCAGGCCGTTCAGGAATGGTTTGGGGTTCAGAGGTAAACTCTATGGAGAAAAAAAGATACATTATTATACACACTTTTCTGTTATAGGCTTTGACTATTTTAGTTAACTACACACACATATTGTGACAGCATTTACTACTTTATCTAAGGTATTACTTATTGTCGCAATGAATCTAGATATTCTCTGAGTAGCATAACTCATGCCAAATTTCCTTTTAAATAGCTGCCAAATAATTGTGGCTTAGCATATCACCGACATGTTAAAATGAAAACATGCATATAGTGACTTTTTCTGATATGTGATGTAAGTAGAACAATTTAAGATTAAGTTAATATGTATTGTATTGCTGCAGTATTGTGATTGGATGTATGCCGAACTGTAAACGAGCTGCAGGTGTAAACTGCGATGTATGAAATTACAGCCAACCCCAGACTAAATTCTTTATGAGAACACACATCACACAATCGTTGCACTATTTTGTTCAGTGTTTAAAATTAAGGTTTTCGGACCAAAATTGACAGCAAGTCAATGGATACAGTACATTGTGTTTACAGGTAGTAAACTAAACCAATTAAGCTTATGGTTTAGGTGGAGCTAGTTGTACAAATACTCATTGTAGTTAAGCATAAACTAGCTAAATTGAATGGTTTTGGAATAGAGTTTGGTGCGATTCTCCACAAAAATCGGGCCCAACCTAAACAAAAGGGGCCATTATTTCACGTGTATGAGAAGTTATACCGCCGAATAAAGTAATACATCGACCTTATTACTGTTCACGTAAATAAATGTTACATTTTACACTATGTGCGGAAAAGTGAGGGATTCAGTCATTAACTTGAAGTCATGAATGAGAAGCTAACGTAGCTAAATGCTAACTAGCAAACACGCTACTATCCACAGCGAAAACAATCCCACAAAACATCTACTGAGTTGATAGTAAACTTTTGTAAGATGTACTCACCATTTTTATTCTACTTAATGCTGTCTGGGAATGATTAAATTGAATATATGTTCGTCACAAAAACGTTTGTACTTCGCAAAGCAGAGCAGCACACGCTTTGCCGCCAAACCGGAAGTACAAGCCTTTGACCTCCGCGGAGTGTTCTCGTGTCTGCACACCGCCCCCTGGTGGTGGGAGTGTTGCACTGCGGCGTGAATTACTAAACGCAAAGAAGTCATATTTAATCAATTTATTAATCCCTACATTTATTTTTTATTATTGTTTTTGCTACATTTAATGGCATATTATTAATATTTTTTTATCAAGTCATTTATTTATTTATTCTTCATTTTGGCTCCTCCAAACAATCGATAAAAATTAAAAAGTTCCCAATTAATTCAATTAATGATTTTATCGAATTATCAACTAATCATTTCCAGCTTTACTTATATGTACTGTTGGATAGTTTCCTTTATAAAAAAGCATAATTTATAATCATTTATGAAATAATTTGTAAGGTAAGTAGTACTTAAAGCTGTCCTGAAATTGTAGTGGTAGTGTAAAAAGTACAATATTTCCCTCTGAATTGTGGGGTAGATTAGAAGTATATCATATTATATTGGATAGTATATATATAGTTTTTCATTTGATTAGCTAATTAATTAATCGTTTCATTTCTAGCTGTAACAACTGAACGTGAGTCTGTGATCCTCAGAAGTGAATTTAAATTGACCTTATATTACTTTATGAGGTGTTTTATTCCGTCTTGCATCATGATAATACGCTTGAAAGGACATTCTTTTAAAATTTGTCATATGATTAATGTAAGGCTGAGTCCAAAGTAAATGAAGAAAGTTTTTTTTTCTTCTGAACTATATCCAGCATCACCATCAATCTCTCTATCTGTCCCGACTTGAACTTCTGTACGTACAACACCTGCTCCATAGAATATTTCACTTTAACTTGAAGCTCAGTATTCATGAACTCTGACCCGGTTAAGCAAAAAAAGTGAAATGACTGTCACATCTGGGTCGTGCTGGCTCCCTGTCTGGGCAGCTATTTCTCTCCAGGCACAAACAGTCTGGAGATTTCACTCATTTTTCTGCGTTCAACTGTTACTAAAGCATCCAACACGTTCAAACCTGATACTTTGAATAAAACTGACATCTAACTTCCTACAGTGAAGGGCTGGGTTCTGTCAGAAAATTCCTCTGAAATTGCACTAGAGCTTTCTTTGCATGTTTGAAATACTCATGTCCTTACATCATTTAGCCTATTTGTCTTCTCTCTCCTTTGGAGTTGCCCTTCGTGTAATTAACCAATCCGTCAGTCACTGTGTCAGTTATGGCATGATAACAATGTGTGTGTGGGTGTGTGTTGAGAGCAGGGGCAGAGCGGTGGCCGTATAAAAACCTTCACAAAGAAAGTCAAAAATGACCACAAAGAGGATAAAAGTGACCACAAAGAGAAGGAAAGTGACCACAAAGAGGATAAAAGTGACCACAAAGAGGATAAAAGTGACCACAAAGAGGATAAAAATGACCACAAAGAGAAGGAAAGTGACCACAAAGAGATGAAAAGCGACCACAAAGAGGCAAAAATTACCACAATGAGATGGAAAAAACAGTTACAAAGTCATGCAAAACGTTCACAAAGAAACACAAAATCACCACAATTAGATGCAAAGCAACCGGGAAGAGACACAAACTGACCTCAAAGAGATAAAGTGACCACAAAGAGTCGAGGAGTGTTTTGGCCTCATCGCTCAGCACTGCTATATGAAGCTACAGTCAGAAGGCTCATTTTAGCCTCATGACTGGAAACAGGAGGTTTAAACATCCTAGTTTTCTCCTTCACAAAGAGCAGCAGCAGCGACTGAAGCAGGACACACACAACAAAGTGAACAGGTGAGATAGTTTCATGTGGCTCACTGCTTATTGGACACGGGTCAGATGCACAGAAAGCAGGTCACGCTCCGATTACACAGCAGACAGAGAAGCCAAAGCCATGCTGTGTTCAGTGGAGCCTGACCCAAACGGGCCGGAGCGGAAAAGAACATTTTTACAACATGCATTTTTTGTTTGTACCATGACTGAGCACAGGGGGGCACCGTGCAGCCGGCACAGTGTTGTCTCACACTGCTCACGCAGGCTGGAACACAAGCTGAAGTTTGTCACGCCCATAATCCAAGATGTGGTAGTTTAAAGCTGGTATATGTGAAAGCCTTTATCCTGCAGCGCTCTTCCTTTTATGGGCTACTGAGCAGCTTTGTTGGGAGTAGACTGCCATGTGAGCAGAACTGGAATTAAAACGCTTGCAATATATTTGGCTTGCATATTTCACTGGTTTTGTATGGACACCAACAATGTTGTCAACAAAGGCCGCAGCCGAGCAACCATTCGGTGTAATTTGAAGTGCGTCAGCACCATCACTTTGTGTGCGCTCTCTCCATCCAAAGCCAATTAGTCAGAAATGTGGATATGAGCACTCACTTACGCCCCAACTCAGCTTTTCATCAGGCTCCACGTGGTCTGCACAGGGGGGTCTCAAACTGTGTCATGGACACCTGGTATTAATATGATGGAGCTGGAAAGAACTTCAACATTTATATGATTGTTACAAAATACTAATACATTATTATAGATTAAGATTTAACATTAACAACATCAACATTTAAGTATATTAAAGCATCAATACTTATAATCCGATAATATAATACATATATGATTTTTAAAATGGACATTCTGCGTAACGCGTACTTTTACTTTTGATACTTTAAGTGTATTTTAATGCTCACACTTTTACAGTGGTGCAAAGTAACTACGTACATTCACTCAAGTAAGTACAATTAAAGGTATTCTATTTGTACTGTACTTGAATATTTCCATTTTATACTTTATACTTCTTCTCTATTAGGCAAATATCACTTGACTACATTTAATTAAGAGGCTATAGTTATTTTCAAATGATTATTTTTCACATATGAAACACATGGTTAGTTTATAATATATGATCCACTATTACAGATTTAGAAAAGTATGTCAAAAATGTTGAAATTAGCTCCATCTTGACCAATGACAGCATTAAAGTATTTCTTACATAATTAAAGTAAATTCTGATGCTGGCACTTCTGTACTTTTACTTAAGTGACATTTTGAATGCACGACTTTAATTTTTAATGGAGTATTTTCAGAATCAAAAATACTTTATTGATCCCCGTGGGGGAATTGGGTTACATACAGTTGCACTCATTCTACAATAGAAATATATATATATAAACATAGAGAAAAAGAAAAAGAAAGAAAGAATGAAGTATGTAAATATGTGCATTATACTACTACCAGCACTTAGATACACTACAAAATAAATAGGGAGAAATATAAAAAATAAATATGCAAAAATAACTATGCTACAATATAGAACAAGAGTCTAAATATGAATAATGTTAATGATTTAAGTGTGTAAATATGCAGTAATAGTAGGTACAGTAAGTGAGTTAATATGAGTGGATAAACTGTGTAAAAAGAAGAACACTGAGCTGTAATACAAATAACATAGTAGAGTATTAGTTGAGATGTATTATAGTAGTATTATAGTGTAGTATTTATACTGTATTGCTACTTTACTTAACTATGGGAGTACTCCTCCACTGGCAGATACTGCAACAGAGCAGTTGTGTGGCTGGATGGAGTGAAAGCCCCCATCAGACACCTCTAATCCTCATCCTGTCGGACTCCCTCACAAAGGCCCCCTGGAGGCTCCTCATGGAGGCTCCTCATGGACGCTCATGTCGGAAGCCCCGCCCGGTGCGAGGCGCAGGTTGTGGGCTCCATCCACGCTGCTGCACACAATCTGGAATGTTCCTTTAAATGCGAGAAGAAGAAAAAAAAAAAAGAGGAGGAGAGGCGGAGCTGCTGCTGTCACTACACAGCTCCCCCGTCTCTGCGCGCTCCTCAGAAGCAGATCTGCGGGGCAGAGCGGGGCAGCAGGCGGACGCACACTGCGGGGAAATGAAACACGCTGCAGGTCCCGAAGCACCCGGTCACTTCATCTCCTCTCAGCGGGACACCGCACACCGTCCGGGGTCATGTTGTTCCTTCACCAGTTATCATCGGCTCGTTGGATCGCAGCTGAGTGAAAGAGAAAGTCCACACTGGAGTTGAACCCTACGCACTCGTTTTTTTTTTTGTGCCACCGTGGATGAAATCTGTGCATACTTGATGTCTAAATAACTCCCCGTGGATTTTCTCCCTCTTCTCGCATATTTCGGATTATTCTTTGTTACACGAGAAGATATGTTGATTTTATTTGTCATCAGCCTGGCCGTGTTGTCAGATGCAGGTTGGTAGTTTTTATTGATTTATTTATTTTATCCAAATTGTCACAGTTATTGTCTGTGATTCAACTATATGTAGCAATGCAGAACTCGCCTGGATTTTTAGGCCATTTAATCTCGCACTAGAGGAGTTTATAGTTTGATTTGTTTTAACACATGAACCCACATGTATTAGGAGTTTAGAGTTGATTCAAAAATCATAAACTAAATGACTAAACTTTCCATATTAACCTATAGGAGTCACAGTATATGTATATGGATATGTCTGAGTCTTATTGTTGTTCACTGCCACAGATTTGGATGGAAGTTTGGTATTAAAAACATAAGAGTTGTGATTCATCTTTCTAGATCAGGTGCTTCCAAATTAGCTTCTTGTAAAATAAAATATAGTTCAATTGTACACAAGTTACTCTCTTATTTATTACTTTACCTCCTATTAACTGGCACAAAATGAACGATTATTCAGTTTAAAGGTCCCCCCCCCCCATGACCTCCCCACATACAGACAGTTATGTAATTCCAGTCTAACAAAGAACATCCCTCCAGAAAAGGGATTCAATAACTCAGGCCTTTAAGGTTTAACATGACTCCATCTGTGGAGGCATTGACATGAAAAACAAAGCAAGCTCCAGTTTTTAGATAATAAATCCGCGTTGGAAGATGACACTCGTGGCCCTCGGGGGGTTACAAGGCGTCTGAATGCTGCTCATCTTCCTCGAGCTGCCAAACCTTATCTGTGTGAGAGTCCACGCTGGCTGCAGTCTGCGGCAGGCAGGTGCACAATGCCTCTATTATCCCTTTTGCATAACATTTCCGATCGAGGTTAATCACTTGACTTGTGTACACACACACACACACTGAGTCACTCTTACTCTCTGCTCGTCCACTCACTCACACACACTCTGTTACGTAGATTCAGGTGTCTATAAAACTCTCCAAAAACTCCAAAACCAGCTTAGAAAGTAAGTTTTAACAGGTCCCAAAGTGAGGCATTGAACGCTGACTAACAAGACATTTTATTGCTTAATATGGTAAATTATGACACAAAATGATCAGCTTGGATGGGAAGAATTTTCTCAACCGTTCTTCTGTTGTACTTTTGTTCAGGTACAGCCTTTAAAATACGTTTTCTGGCAAATTTGGATCGTTCCTCCTCTTAAAATGTGGACTTTTGGAGTTTAAAAAAGTAAATTAAAAACAAATAACAAAAAAAACATTCTTACTTATCTCTAGCTGTGTCCGTTCTCTTCCTCTATCCTACCAAAGAAATAGTCCCGGTGACTTATATGGATCACTTTACTGCTATTTTATGCTTCAATACTGTCCTAAAGTTCAGTTTCATTTCCCTCCATTGTCTTGTTTTATGTCACCTCCCATATTTGGTACATGTGTCGTGTTCTCCGTCCTTCCATCCAGGTCTGTCGGTGGAGGTGTTTCGTGCAGGTGTGGCCCCTCGCTGTGAGAGCCGGGCCTGCAACCCCCGCATGGGTAACTTAGCCCTGGGTCGGCGAGTCCTGACGCAGACCGTTTGCGGCAACAACGCCACCGAGCTCTACTGCTCGTACTCCGACCCCAACGCCAACCTGGCCTGCAGTGCCGCCAAGTGCGCCAAATGCAACGCCGGCCTGCTCCTCCTGTCACACCTGGCCGGCTACATGTCCGACTCCTCCTTCCGTCACCCCAACACCTGGTGGCAGTCGGCGGAGGGGGCGGAGTCTGAGACAGTGCAGCTGGACCTGGAGGCGGAGTTCTACTTCACGCATCTCATCATCGTGTTTCGCTCCCCGAGGCCGGCTGCTATGACCCTGGAACGTTCGCAGGACTTTGGGAGGACGTGGAAGATGCTGCAGTACTACGCCAGCAACTGCAGCGCCGCCTTCGGGGTGGAGGAGGGAAAGGCAGGCACGGGCCGGGACGGGGCCACCTGCACCTCCAAATACTCCGGGGCTTATCCCTGCAACCGTGGCGAGGTGAGGAGTGAGCTGTACCTTATTACATCAGACATTACAGGAATATTTCACCCCCAAAATGATCACTTGTATATTAATTACTCTCCCCATCATCATCATCATCAAAAAATAAGTTAATGTAGGTAATGTAGGTGTGAAAAGTTAGAAAGAAGTAGCAGTTATATATACAGATATATATATAAATGACATGTTAAGTCAAAATAACTTAAGGTTCAGGAGTTGTGACCAGTATACGCACTAACATTTCTCTTTCTTCAACTAAAACACAGATTTCTTTGTCTTTTCTCTTCACAATTCACGACTGCCTGCCAGAAGTGCTTTGCGTGATCCGATTTGTATCAAGTCTTGGTTGAATTCCCTCCATTTCTCTCAATCCAAACAGTCATATCGCTCAGAAAGCAGGTTGACGCAGGTGGGAAAGGAGGGCACATACACACCTGCAGAGAAGCGCTGGAGGGGGATGACGGAGCGTTTCCTGCTCTGCTTTATCTTCCTCTATGAATGAATTGCGAATTATGTCATATCACAAATGGAGTGTATGACAGGTAAACCCCGCTATAGACAGAAGGTCACGCTCTATTAAACAAACGATTTAAAGTGTATCATTACCCCTCCCACTGGAACAAATTCAGTCCTGTCTGCTGTACGTCATGCAACATGCGAGAGCCACACAGTCATACGACTGAGCAGAATGAAAGCAGAGCTCAGCCAGGTGTGTGTGTGCGTGCATGAGTGAGCGTTTAATAGGCGTACTTTGACTGTAGCACGAGAGGGCTTCCTGAAGTCCATTGATGTTTAATTGAAGCAGTGTGTGTCAGGAGCTGCTCTGCAGATGTGTGTGGAGGCGCATGCCAAGCGTGGTGCTGCTCCGGACGCCCTGCAGAGCTCTCGTACTGTATGTAAGGTATGTTACGGCTCTTTGACGGGCTCCAAATATTCAGCTGTTCGGGCCCTGTTATGCTGCTCTGTGTGTTTCCTTGGTTTGTTTGAATGCCGTTTTAAAAAAGAACCAAGAAAACCTCCCTTTTGTGCGTTAATTACGTACATTTTCTCTCCACCTTTTGTGTGCTGAGGTGTGAAGAATAGCAACTTCTCTTTCTTCCAGTCTCTCTCTCACTCTGTGCTTCACATATCAGTTTCTGCACGTCGCAGCCACCTGTGCTGGGAGCATGACCTTTGACCTCTAACCTCAGCTGATGACCCAGAGGTTAAAAGAGGTCAAGTAGTGCTCTGACACTCAGCTGCTGCTGCTCAGCTGTTCACACTCTTTCTGCTTCTGTGTGTGTTTGTTGTGATTGTGCGTCACCTATAATGACAGTTACACACAAACAAACACGGTGATGACAACAAAGCCTTATAGTGTGCAATAATATGCTTTTGATGGACAGATATAAAAGAGTATATAAGCATTAATGTGCACCTCATTATTGTATCCAGATATTATCCAGGTTATTTTAACTTGCTATCACACCGCACTGAACAGACAAAATATTTATACATTTTCTTAATCATTTAAGTGATTTATCAAGAAAAACATTTTTTTTAAAAGCCTGGTTTCTGTCTTATTTTTTTATGTAAATCAAAATCTCTTTTGATGTTGCAACATAATGAGGACTCTGGACTGGGCACTTGTAAGGGGACATTTTTCAGCATATTATAGAATAAACAACAAATTGATTAATTGAAGGCGCAATCGACAGTAATTAAAATAATCTTTTAGCTGCAGCTTTATGATCATTTCCAGTATGACCTAATAAAGTGGTGATTACCCTCCGCTGCTTCAGAGTAGGACAACTAGTAAAACACTGAAATATTAAAACAAAGTCCCTAAGACTCAACACCTGACTGATAACTTGATTTAAAGTTTCCCTGCATGCATGTGTGGGATCGCTCGTGGCTCAGGTTAACAGACGGCAGGGATTCTCGTCTTTCTGCCTCCTACTTCTCCTGCAGCAAACATAAAAGCATGTCAACTCTTGCGCTGAAAGCTCTCTGTGTTCACCTGTAATGTGGGGAAAGGGTGGTGTGTGTGTGTGTGTGTGTGTGTGTGTGAGAGCGAGAGAGAGAGAGAGAGAGAATGCTGGGTTCCTTGTCTTATTTATGAGGTCAGCTGGGATGGAAGAATGTGAGTGTTTGTTGTAGAGACTGACCTCCTTAGGGAAGAGAGCGAGGCAGAGCAGCCAACACACATATTCTCTCTCTTTTTTCCACAGTTCCTCGCACACACACAGACACACAAACACACACTTGTCTGTGCCCTTTCAGATAAACACATACAGTCGGCTCTCCGTCTGTCTGCTGGGAAGGAAGTGCCGTTGCCCTGATGGATGTTGGTCTGTTGGCTAGACACCCATCCCCCCTCTCTCTCTCTCTCTGTCTCTCTCTCTCTCTGTCTCTCTCCCTCTCTCTCTGTCTCTGTCTGTGTCTCTCTCTCTCTCTCTCTCTCTGTCTCTCTCTCCCTCTCGCTCCCTCTCTCCCTCCCTCTCTCTCTCTCTCTCTGTCTCTCTCCCCTCTGTCTCTGTCTCTCTGTCTCTCTCTCTCTCTCTCT
>CALSBV010010187.1:5585695-5617005 GCA_943590825.1 Bovichtus diacanthus
AGAGACAGAGAGAGAGAGAGACAGACAGAGAGAGACAGACAGACAGACAGAGAGAGAGACAGAGAGAGAGACAGAGACAGAGAGACAGAGAGAGACAGAGAGAGAGAGAGACAGACAGAGAGAGACAGAGACAGAGAGAGACAGAGAGAGAGAGAGAGAGAGATATTGTATATTGTATTTATGTCATCCCATCTTATCTGACATATGATTGGTATTTTATGTTGATTTATCTTTATATACCTTTTATGAGTTATGAGTTATTGAGTTGACCCTGTGTTAACCTGCATATGACTAATAATGTACAAACTGAACATAACAATGAAACATTTACAGTCTGACAATAAACTAATTAACACCAAACTGGATTAAAACGAGTAGAATGACAGTACCATACAACTTTAAATAGTGCTCACCATCCTCTTCCTCACTATCATCTTCATCACCATCATCAACAACAACAACAACGTCATGTATCGAGGACGCGCTCGAGCCAACACCACGCGACAGGGACTGACAAGATGGCGATCATTTTAGAAACAGAGGAGTTACTGCCGTGAAGGAGAGGCTCGGTATGCTGTTTTCTTCTCACATACAGTCATTCATATTAAACATGTTGAAAGTGTAGCCGATGATACGTCTATTGGTGTTTAAACGTGTCCGGTCGGTTAGTTTGAAAGCCGAGCCGGCCGCCGGGAGCTGACCTCCGGTAAACGCATGAACTTGTTAGGATTATCGCAGTTAGCCTGGCAGGCTAATGCTAACTAGCATGCTAGGCTAATGTTAGCAGAGCAGCTAGGGCTCACTAATCTCTTTAATAAATACAAGAAAAACGACAGAGCTGACATACGTGGCTCTTGTTTGTGTGTAACTTTACGTGTGTTTTAGGCTTTTTTAGACAATTATTCTGTTGTGTTTACAGTGGTTTTAATTTCCTTTTTGTATGATTTCAGTATTTTGTAATCGCAACTCCTCATAGCTGTATTAATTACACGCTAGCAGCAGCTAGCTAACCTTAGCCGGAGAGGTAACCTTACCTAAAAGTTAAGCCTGTTACGACTGTCCTTATCACGCGTCTCGTTTTGCGTTGTTATAGAACAGTTTGTTGAAAGGTTAGACAAGTTGTTAATGTTGTTGAGACTTCTTCAACCCGGGGTAACGTGAGGCTGTGGGTGTTCAGCCACTTAAGACCATGCAGTCACAAGGACAAACCAGGCAAAGCGCGCTAACATGCTGATACAACTGAGGTGACATTAAAACACTCTGGAAAAACACTCTCAAAAGTCCTCGCACTGTTTGCTCTATAACCCTTTTCCATTTTCTTCATATCAAGTCAATTATTTCTTGTTAAAGCTCCGTTGTGATTACTGTAATTTGCAATGTGGATAATCCTGAGTAGGTTATGATGTGGACATTAAAGTTACTGATTGCAGTGACAGCGAAGTGCCACGTTATTAGCTTATCTTTATTACTCGTGATGGCTGAAGAATCAAGCTGAAATTGCTTCATGCTCTGATTTAGCAATCTTTTGGTTAGTTGTGAATTCAACAGGGTCTGTCTTGGATCCCTGACAGCCGTGATTATATTTTATTTATATCACAGCGGCCTGCACAAGCTCATGACAGCACAATCTGAAGAACATTTATTGAATAAATATTCCCTCTCACACAATATAACCGGTAAACAAACGCCCATGTTGACCCGAACACCTTGTTTTGCTTAAAGTGTTAAATGGAAGAAAGGTATTGGGACAATACAGTAGAAAGAAACAAAACATTTCTGAAGTTATGTTTGTAACTCATGTTTCCTTGTCCTCCCATCTCCATCACGGTTCCTTTTTTATTGCCTACACCATTTCCTGGCAGCAGTTTCCACTCTTTCATTTCCCCAGCAAAGGTTGTCCTGTACCCAGACAAAGGCTGCTCCCCTTTTGCAAACTCAGTCCCCCTTTTGTTGGATAATCTTACTTCTTTGACCTCAGTGGGGGGGTTGATGGTCCTCAGCCCACACAAGGATCCCCACTTTTTTTTTTATCTGAGGTACAAAAACCCCCAGAGATGTGAAAAGAAGCCAGAAGAGATTCAATGGAGACTGATTGTTGGGTTTTGGGTTGTCTTCAAACCAAAGCACAACCCATAGTTTAATGTGTTTGGGACGACTCTCCCATAGTCACAAGCTTTAAAAACACAAAGACTGGGATTTTATCTGAAGCTTCTGTGCTGCTTATTAGCTGTCCATCACATTAGAACGTTTTAATAGAGGGAAGATATGTTAATACCCCTGTGAAGTCACCCTGGTGCCTGTCACTGCCTGCTGAGTTTTTATTTCTTTATGTCTTTATTAGAGTTACTATCTCTGGAAAAGCTCAAAGGGTTGACTTGTTGATGGTTTCACATCCAGGTTCAACAGCCCACTCGCACACCTTTCTGTTTTCTGCTGGTAGCGCCTGGCAGCAATCACTGCAATCAGTCATGTTTATCAACCAGTTATTTTACTGCTGGCCCGTGTTTCTTTTAGGAAATGTTAAAGCCTGCTTGCCACCTGGCAGTTTGCTGTGTGTAGCTATTGCCTCATAAATAAGAGTCATAGGAGGTTGACTTCTAGATTATTTTATTGTGCGTTTCCAGGAAAGTAATCAGATGTCATAATATAAAATACAACAATTTGTCTTTTTAAAATCCTATATGTTAGCTTGAACTCAACTTTGTCCTGCCGTCGGGACATTTTTTTATAATCAGGATTAATAAAAAATGACATTTTGGGACGGAAGGTAGAACTAGCCTTAAAAAAAACATAACATTTATCTCTTATGTGGTCTATATCTGTGTAACAAATGTTTTTTTTTTATAAAATGTGAGCTAATTTATAATTCATTTACATGGTTTTTTTTTTATTATGCCACTCGTCACTTTATGGAAATAATTGTATTTTAAGGTTAAGCTAGAGGCTGCTGTAACGGTAGCTAGTCAACCGATATGAAGACAAGATTATAAAAAAAGCCAAAACAGTTATGAAGAATTTATACTTCTAACTCACTCTGTTTTGAAGGTAAATTAAAATTTCCCTGTATCTGCTTACTTATTCCATCTATTCATCCTGACTAACCACATCTGTTCTCTCCCCTCTAGAAGCCGCCATGCCCTGGGAGGGTCCCATTTATCAGCGCCCCATGGTCACCATGGTGATATGAAGCCAGTGTGACGCGTTGACACACACACACACACAGACTAACGCACAGACAGTCAGTTATTGACTGACACAGCCAGCCAGCGCGGCAGGCCGGTGTGTGTAATGGACAGGTGTAAGCATGTGGGGCGGCTGAGGCTGGCTCCAGATCACTCCATCCTCAACCCCCAGAAGTGGCACTGCGTGGACTGCAACACCAGCGAGTCTATATGGGCCTGCCTGGGCTGTGCTCACGTGGCATGTGGGCGCTACATCGAGGAACATGCTCTGCAGCACTTCCAGCAGCAGCACCACCCGTTGGCTATGGAGGTTAATGAACTTTACGTTTTTTGTTACTTGTGTGACGACTATGTCCTGAATGATAACGCCACAGGAGACCTGAAGCTGCTTCGTAGTACGCTCAGCGCTATCCAGAGCCAGCGCTATGAGGTTACCACCCGCAGTGGGCGTACCCTTCGTTCTGCTAGCGCCGCCCCTGATGCCCTCATGCCATCGGGTGCCCGTGAGCTGCAGCTGAAGGACGAGGACAGGATGTTTACTGCGCTCTGGCACCGCCGCAGGGCGCTTATGGGACGTGTTTTCCGCTTCTGGTTTGCGCTGACTGAATGTGGAAAGAAGAGGGAGGAAGAAGAGATAAAGAGAGAGGAGGATGAGGAGCAGAAAATGGAGGCAAGGAAGAGGAGGCGAGCTTCAAAGAGGCAGCTACAGGAGGAGCTGGAGAAAGCCCCTCTCAGAAAGAGTCGGCGGTTACTTCGGAAGAGCCAGAGAGTTGCGGAAGCTCCAGTCGCAACACCGTCTCAGAGGGCACGCAACCAGACAAAAGCCCCCGTGCCCACGTCTGTCACCCGCAGGCCAAGGACTCAGAGTCCTGCCACAGCTACCCCCAAGAAAGGTGGACGGACGAAAAAGGTCCAACCAACTCCCAAAACCCGGAGCCGTTCTTCTAACACAAGATCTAAGCCCAAAACAGCGACCCCACGTTCTGCCCAAACACCTGTTCGCCGCAAGCAGAGTACCAAACAGGGTGGCTCGCCCTTCAAGCGGCGTCCCACTGTCACTCCTGGAGTGACGGGCCTGAGGAATTTAGGCAACACCTGTTATATGAACTCCATTCTGCAAGTGCTGAGCCACCTTCATTTCTTCAGGGAATGCTTTCTGCGTCTGGATCTGACCCAGGCACTCGAGCTGCTGGCATCTGCCGTCCACGGCCAACTGACGGGGAAGGCCTCGTCCCAGTCCCCGCTGATCCAAAGGAAGGGATTCCAGGCCAGCTCGGGCTCTGGGGCAGGGCTGAGCGGTGGGGCCTCACGGGCCCGCAGCATGGAGCTGATACAACCCAAAGAGCCCAGCTCGAAGCACATCTCTCTCTGCCACGAGCTGCACACCTTGTTCCATGTTATGTGGTCTGGCAAGTGGGCGCTGGTATCGCCTTTTGCCATGCTCCACTCTGTGTGGCAGCTGATCCCGGCGTTTAGGGGCTACGCTCAGCAGGATGCTCAGGAGTTCCTGTGTGAGCTGCTGGACAAGGTGCAGCACGAGCTGGAGAGCACCGGCAAGCACACGACCACCGCAGGAGTCCCACAGAAACGACTCATCAAGCAAGTGCTCAGTGTGGTCAACACCATCTTTCATGGCCAGCTCCTCAGCCAGGTACGACACACACACTCCCACACACACGCACCTAAAATCGCCTTCACTTTACCGTTGACTAACACAGCAGCGGTCACGAGCTTCACCTGACTCACTCACGATGTCTGCACACTAGGGAAGTGAACAACAATGGAAATAACCAGTGAAAAATATTGTCGTGAACTGAAACTAAATAAAAACGATATCCTTAAAGAAAACTAAACTGAAACGATGTTGACTGGTTAAAAAACAAATGAAAATAAAATGTTTTTGTCTGTATATGTAGCTATACTTGTGAGACATTATATCTGGCCCTAAGAGAAACAAAAAAGAAGAATAAAAGAAGTCAAAACTAAAATAACAAATGAATATTTAAAGCCATTATAACCCTGCTGCACACACAAACCCACTCAGATCTGCCCACACACTCCATTGGTAATTCAACAGCCTTCATCAGCTCATAATTCAGATTAAATCAGGCTTGATAGATTCATCCATCACTTTAAATGATTTGCTCTTTTCCGAACTTGTACCATGTTAACACAGTATTGAACTTTGGCTCGACCCTGAGAGGAGCTGAAACTATTTTTCGATTAGGTCGATTGTCAGGAAAATAATCTGTTTGTCATTTTTCATTAAATTATGTGACAAAATGAAAAAACTCTGTTTCAGGTTCTACTATGAGAGAACATGCTCCTGTCATTTATTATACTAAACTGAATATCTTTTGCTTTTGGGACTAAAACAAGACACGTGAAGAAGTCACCTTAAGTTTATATAGCATTTAAAAACTTTTTTGCCTCTTAATTAATCGATAAAGAAAGTACTTGTTAGTCCTCATTCTGTGTATTACTAGCTCTGTGGCCATCATTATAATTTTAATGAGTTGCACCTTTGCTCCTTGAGTTGCAAATGATGTGGTGTTTCTTTTTATCTATGCACCGTCATTTAAAAACGGTCCTTGAAATCTCAAATGAAGCATATACACACAAAAAAAAAGACTTTTAGGTGAACGCTCACTACATGTATTTTCCTTCCCAACTCCAATAACATGTAATATCAGATGAAATGTTGCACTTCATTTTCTCAGGACTAAAAGGATCTTGATTGTTGTTTTTATGTTCCTAGTGTAATTGTTAGACATGAGAGAAGCTGACAATATTTGGATGTAAACAACTAAACATAACTTCAAGTAGCTGATGGAAGAGGAACTGAAGTGTTGAGTTTGTACGTTGACATGAGATTAGCGTCTACTTGTGGAGGCTGAGCACACACTGTGACACCTGCTCTTGCTGAATAGAGGCCTGTGTAGGGTGTTGGGCTGTCTCAGCCCTCTGGCTATCCAACACTTTTGTTTTTATAATTTTGATACAGTATAAAGAGACAGGAAACAGCACGACAGCCAGGACAGTTAGAACAATTAGGGTTATAATAATATTTATTATATACTTCAACACCCGCTCATGTCTGCATTTCCCTCCCTCTCGTACGCAGGTGACGTGCCTGGCCTGCGACCATCGCTCCAACACTGTGGAGCCTTTCTGGGATCTGTCTCTGGAGTTCCCTGAGCGGTATCACAGTAATAGCAGGGAGTCGGCTGCTCAGGCTTCGTGCCATTTGACTGAAATGCTGGCCAAGTTCACAGAGACTGAAGCGCTAGAGGGAAACATCTATGCCTGTGAGCAGTGTAACTGTGAGTGTATATAATGTAAACACACACACACTCTTTTAACACAGAGATTTCACACCTGCCGTTAATGTGAATCTCAAATCCAGGCTGTGGTTAGGTCTCACTTTCCTGTTCCCTCCCCAATTCCAGTTGTTATATTCCGCTAGTCCAAACATGTCCTGGACCTATTTTTCTTGTGAATAGAGGTTAAAGTCATGTGTGACATGGTAAATCACGCTATGTTCAAGCAAATGTTTACATTTATCTAGAATCCTGAAAACTATAAGCTTCATGTTAGTGAGGATTTAATGTTTTTTTTGGATTCAGTATTATTGTGGCCTCTCTGCTAAATTGCATATGGGATATTTTAGCCTTGATTGATGGAGACAACGATTCCAAAGCGAGAGAGAAGGTTAGATGTGCCTCATTTAAAGAAATCCATTTTTTGTTCTACACTACCTAGTAACTAGCCAAGAGTAGTGAGTAGTAACTTTGGGCACACGGGGCTACTGTTTTTTTTCTATATGTCATTATATTTTAGGGAAAACCCCATGTGCCCAAAGACTTAATATAGTACGAAAAGAAAATGATGCATTCATTCACAAATACAAATTGCCCCTTCCTAACTAGAGTTCATACCAATAGAGGTATGAGGATAATATTGTTGGAAAATCTCCATTAAAATCTCCTTGTTGGAAATTTGCTGCCCTAGAAACTATTTACACATTTGTCTAAATTTAAGATTTACAGCTGTGCAAACCTGAATGATTGGAGGAGGATTGAAGTTATGTGATATTTAGAGCCGCTGGTCACAAGAATGAGGCAAAGCTGAGGCGACGCTCGGTGGAGTAATGTTTGTATTGCGTGTATTGTTGCGTGACAACTCTTTTTGTTTACAGCTGCTCGACGGCGGTCCTGCACCAAACCAGTCCTTCTGACTGAAGCACAAAAACAGCTGATGGTCCACAAACTGCCTCAAGTCCTGCGGCTTCACCTCAAACGCTTCAGGTGGGATGACACCAGTCTTTTCTCAGATAACCCGGCTGTAATCAAACTTTTAGAGGACTGTTGTGATGCAGACTAATGGCTCATTGGCTGACTGGCTTTCTGTCTTGTGATTGGTCCTCAGGTGGTCTGGGCGGAACCACCGGGAGAAGATTGGAGTCCACGTCCGCTTCGACCAGCTTCTCAACATGGAGCCCTACTGCTGCCGAGATCCCTCACCCAAAGTTGTGTCCTGCTCCAGTCCCAGTAGTCCCAGCTCCACGGGCTCGCCGCGCCCCAAGCACTTCCTCTACGACCTCTCCGCTGTGGTGATGCATCATGGGAAGGGCTTCGGCTCTGGCCACTACACCTCCTACTGCTACAACACAGAAGGAGGTGAGTTCTTTTCTCGTAAACTTGTAAATTTGACACTTTAATCTCAGAGAGAACATCAACAGTGTGCTATTGCCAAAAGGATTACATTACATTACATTACATTACAATCCGTTTTGTGGCTGCAGCGCTCTCGCTCAATACTGGACTGATTTCAAAAACATGGAAAAATAGGGTCCAGGTTGATAAATACTGAAGTTACCCTTTAAACCCTGTACAAGTAATTAGGTACATTTGTGTGATCATTGAGGATTCCTGTTCCGACTCGTTGCTTCCTTGTGTGCTACGACTGCCTTCATATTAAATAGTTTGTCCTTGTTTTCTCCTGCAGGTTTCTGGGTTCACTGTAATGACTCTAAGCTGAATGTGTGTTCAGTGGAGGAGGTCTGTCGTGCTCAGGCTTACATCCTCTTCTACACACAGCGAGTAACTCAGGACAAAGACCGGCCGCTATAGGATCACACTCCCCTCCTCCTGCTCCGCTGCAGCCTGACCACTCAGCGATATCAGCACAGCCCCACCTGTCGCTCTCTCTCTTCGGGCATTTTATATCCTGGGAGGATGGGTCTTTTTAAAAACCTGGTTCTGCTTTGGGAACTTCTTGTATATGGTGTTCATATGTAGGTATTTTTTTATTTTTTTTTAATTTTTTTTTATTATAAATGGTGATGTTTGTGTTTTGTTTACACTTGTATTTTATAAAGAAGAGTATCAACCAAGGTGTGTCTCAGTAGCAGCCAACAGACTCAGTGTCCTATACAGGGCGTACATATAGGTGTATTCACATGTCTGCCTACCTGCGTTTGGTGGCTTGTTGATTGTAAAGGCTGTTTGTTTGTTAAATCAACTGAAATGTCACTTTAGATAGTCGTCACAGAACTGGATGTAGGGTTGTAAAATGTCATTCACTCACTAGAAATGGCCTCCTAGTGTTCGACAGGTAAACATTTTATGGATGTTAACAAAAGATGGCTGTGTTTCCTGCCAGAAATGCACTAATTCTTACAGAATAGGCTGTCTGCATTTTTTTTAAAACTATGTTTATAGTTAAAGATGTGTACACAAGCAGGGCAGGAAGTTCATTTCTCTCTCTGAAGTACTCCTGGGTCTGTCAGGAAAAACTGGCAGACCTCAAGCCAAAGCCTTGGGGGAAGTGTATGGAAAAACCTCTCAGCATTTCCAAAACGGTTCAACATTTGCTGGGTGTTTTTTTTTTTTCCTTTTCTCTCCTTTCTTTCACTTGGGGGGTAAAAAAGTTTCCAAAGGGATGTTTTATTTTTGGCTAAATGCTGCCACCTCTCTGCTCCAGAATGTAATTGTCTTCAGAGTGTGAACCATCCTTGAACCAGACACCTGCTGGTGTACTAGAAAAGTGCCCTTTTGTTGGAGAATCTATTTTTATAGTTCATATCAATTCAGCAAAGTGGAATCTGCACAGCCGCAGTCCCACCCAGACCAGCATTTAGATTATGAATGTATTTTTATACAATCCTTCTCAGAGGTTTTTAGAAAAGGGGCCATTGACTGTATTATACAAACGCTGATTGTTCAACACCACCAGCAGTTCTGACTGTTCTATCACTATTAAGTAGGTGTGTGTACATACTGTATTTTATTTACCATCTGTTCAGTACAATATCCAGATTTAACAGGATTGTGATATTTATCTCCATAATGGAGAAAATTGTACAAAGAAAAAGGTATTCTCCACCTGAACCATGAATTCAAAGCACACTTCATATTGTTTTGTTGTTGCGACACATTGTTGGCATTTTTTTATTTTTACTACTCGCATGGATGCGTGTGTGTGTGTGTGTAAATTTATGGAAGTCATTCTATGCAAATTGTTACCTCAATTTTTTTTCTAGAGAAAATTACCTCAATAAATGAGAATATTTTTCCATTTTTCTACAAAAGATGCTGGTGTCTTCTTGCTTGTTCTCATTTCATACAGGAAGTTAGTCAGGTCAACTCCATTATCCCAAAACCACACATTTGGAATTAAAAAGTACTTTATTTTATGCCATAAACATTTTATTTCAATATTTTGAGCAGGTCATTTTGAGCTTCTTTGAATCCATTAAAACCAAATATCTATCTATAATATCTATCTATAATATAATCTATTATAATCAAATAATCTATCTTTCTCATCATTACTCTGATATATTTTTGAAAATATATATGCACAAACTTTAAATAAAATATGAAACAGGAAAAAATAAATAAACAAGCAAACAAGAAATGAAAAACTGTTGTTGGGGACACAATGGAATAATTAATTTTCTTTCAATGTCATCAGTCACAGTTGTTTAATTTTTGTTCTAAGAATGAAAAGATATGCAACATGTTTGTTACAGTATATTTTACTAATATAAAAGCAAATGCAAAGTACAAAACATTCACATACCCACATGTCATATTTAAAAAGCTGATGACATTAAATGTTAGTTACATTTTCTTTTCTCCATCTTTTAAGGTAATGGTCATAACAAATCAAGTGTAAACTGTTTAAACAAATGTAAATAAAAAAATATGTAAAGAAAAATAATACAAATATGAAAAATGACTAAGATTACATAGTTTCATAGTGATTAGGGCTGCACAACATACAGAAAATATGCGACGACATCGAATATCGCGATAATTATACTGCTTGCGATAAATAAACGGATATTTAAGTGTGATCAGTTCTGCGGCTTTGAGTTTACTGCTAAAAAATATGAAATAATTTCAGGTATTCTTTTATTTAACAGTGAACTGAACACAAAAGGTTTGTTTTTTTATTATAAAGTGCAGTTTTCTACTGATACTCTTTCAACTAGCTAAAAAAAAAATCCCTCAGTGCAATATCGCAGTCTTATTGGTGTCTACATAAAAAAAAAAACTAATTTCTTTTCATTGTGCTGTATAATGTTCTTGCAGACATGTAAATATTGTCCTGACATTAATTAGTGAGATTCACGAATGCGAAAATTGGAGGTGCAGCGATTAGTAGATAGACAGAAAACATAATCAACAACTATTTTGATAAGACTATTAAATCTCTGTTGTATATCATATTAAACTGAATGTCTTTGGGTTTTGGACTGACACAACAACACATTTAAAAACATTACCTTGGACTAAGGAATGGCCATTTTTCAATATTTCCTGACATTCCACTCTTCCTCACGGAGACCCCGGACCCTCATCCGCCTCTTCGGAGGAGGAGGAGGCAGTCCGTGGCCCAGAAAGAGCTCCGAGTCCGGGAGCAGTACTGTGGGTCTCTTATCGACGAAGTGCAAAGAGCAAATGGACACTTTCTTCGGACGCCGTTGGAGCTTCAAAGCCGCCTCCCTCTCCACCGTCCTCGGCGTGGAGTGCGTGAAGTGCGGCGCTGGTGTCTTCGCTTGTGGTGAACTATACAAAACTATCCCGCGAAATCCTTCAGTTTCTGTGAATTGTTGTGGCAACCGCGAACAAAACAAATTTAACTTCAGCTCATTTAAAAAAATAAAAAACAGATTTATTAGCGAATGTAAAGTTGTTTTTAAGCTAAGCTCGGTTTGTTGTTCTTTTTGTCGCTGCATGTTGACGTCACCGGAAGTCAATCTTCTTCTTCTATGGTTTTACCGGCGGACTGCAAACTAGCGTTGAAGGTGCAGGCTGCCACCTACTGCACCGGAGTGTGATCATCTGGATGCAGACTGGCAGAAGTAATCAGATCCTTTACTTAAATATGCATTTGTGATTATTGCAGTGTTTAGAACATATATTTAGTTATTATAGAATACATTCTTCACATGTGATTTTAAGCTATTTATGTCTGTAGCAATTCTACATATCTGGGTGAGGTTGGTAGTAAAAATAGCACGCGCACCACACTTCTCACTTGTTCACACGTGGGGAACAAAGGACCAATACTAAAAGATGATGTCATGTAGAGGTAGACAGAACAAGCAATTTGAAAAGGGAACATGTGATGGAAATTCATCACTATTTTGAAACAGTTTATACTAAAAGATCACAAGAAAAAAAAAAAAGCAGATTAAACAATGAATATATAGCATTGATAAATTAAGTTTACATTTAATTATGACACATACGCTGTTTTGACACAAAAAGTTACTAGCTTTATGTTTAATAGGTTCTTAGTTTTCAATAATCTCAATATACTGTTGTGAGATTAATTTTCTTGTGATTGTGATTAGAGACACCAGAAGTGGACAGGCCCACAATGAGCAAAATCATTTTTAATAACCTTTTTTTTTCTTACAAAAACATTTTCAGGGAGTTCAAAATGAAGCATTTTTAATTGGGGAACAAACTGTGGCAGCAACCATTTCAAAGATATTTTACAAATATCAAGGAAATGATGGCTGAGGGGGCCGAAGTGCAGAGTTCCCTCCCGGTGTGACAGAAGCCAAACATAGCGCTGCAGATGAACGATGAAGATTTATTACTGAGACACCCCGAGTTTTAAATGTTAGGAGTTGTCTGTTTGCAGAGATTTCCTGGCCATGCATTGGCCTAACCACTTCTTAAACCCACCAGCAGCATTTGTGCTTAATTTAACTCGAGCACTAAAGTACTGGAGGCTCAGAGTGGAGCCATAGAAAGGGAGGTATACCGTCTCTTTAAATACTGGGGGTGCACAAGATTCAGCAGCAGCTTAAATAAACGTTTGACAGTTTTAATATTTTGTAAAATGAGGTCCGCAGGAAACTAAAATACTTTCCCCGACAGAAACGTGTTGGCTTGTTTACTATTTCTTTAGCTGTGTGTTGATGATAGAAAACTCAAAGCCAGTCCTTCTTCCTCGCAAGCTGCGAGTGGTGCATTGAGCATTTGGCATCCCTCAAAGCTGCTCTAAGACGACCACGTCCTGTTTAAGAAGCTCTTTTCTTTTGTTTCTCTGAAGAAGGAGTTGCTAGCGGGGCGGTGACGGGGTAGTGTGGTGTTGCAGGGTGAGGTTGGAGTATCAGTAGTCGTCTCCCCGGCTCACCACCTCCTTGCAGGTGGGCCTGAGCAGGATAGTGTGCTCGAACTGAGCGGTGTAGCAGCCCTTGGTGTCGCAGAGGGGAGGGTAGGGGTCCACGATGCCGAGGTCGCACAGGTTCTTCAGGGCCATCAGGTATTTGCTCTCGCCCAGACGGTCCAGCCAGCGGCGGCAGAACGCCAACGTGCCGAAGTTCTCGTTGATAACGTTCAGCAGGTGCTTCGCTCTGGGCAGCCTGGAGAGGAAGAGAAGTTAACATTTGTTATTTTTAGAACATAATTTAAATTCTCGTGGTGCTCAGTCACATCAGGCAACAGCTGAAGTTGTAAAGTGCCTTTTTTTTTTTTTTTTTTTTTTTAAAATAGGATTTCAAAATAGATTCAAACTTTTATACTTAACTAGACATCAAAGAAATGGCTATCACCAGTTCCAGTAATACGTGTATGATTTATGATTAAGGGGTGTGACTTTTGACACAAAATATTTCTCTCAGGATTAATAGATAATAGATAATTGATTAATCTTCAGGGGTTGCATCAGACTGTTGAAGGTAGACTTAGACTCTCACCTGATTGGGACATGGCCGACGTCAAAGTTCTTCATGTAGTGAGAGCACTCCATGTCGTCGTGGACCATACCTTTACCTGTGCTGCCAAATGTCTCGATGGCATAAACTTCTCCCTCCTGCCGGGTGAAAACAAACCATCAATAACAGGACTGAATCTGAAAAAGCCTAAAAAGTTGTTTAAAATTAAGTTCGTAAGAAGTCTTGCATACGTTTTTAACATTTTAAGCATTACTCTCACAGACATAGATATCATAAAACATCTTGGAAATTAAAAAGTCTGAACCATAATATTCCAAGCACATAGTGAAAATGATGACATAATTAACTCGCCTCCATTCTGGTTGCTTCTCCTCCTTTAACGATGGGCACAGTCTTGCCAGCATGTATTCTGTACTGACCGATTGAGTGACCGTTCAGGTTTCGGATCGGCTTCACTGGAACAGAAGAAACGAGGCTCAGAAATTAACAGGAAACAGGAGACTCCCCCAAAAAAAATTAATGTAGACGTATTATAGGTATAGAATTGACATCAGGGGGTAAAACGTTGGGATTGTACTGGTTATTAAAGAGACACTTCATAACTGACACCTGAAACAAAAACACTTCACATAACATTTTGAGACACTGTGCTTCAGTTTGAACTGTTGGTAATAAATAAAAAAGGTTTTTAAAACCAAGATTCAGGTCTTTTTGAATTAAAATAAAAGGAAAGCACCACATTTTTACAAGAAGTACATTTGAATGCAGGCATATTTAAGCATTTTTAACACTTTCAAAACTTCGTAAGAACCCTGTAAAGTATCGGATCAGACCCGGTATCAGCAGATACCAACATTGAAGGACTCTGATCGGGATCAAGACCAAAACAACTTGATCAGGCCGCGGGCGTAGTGAGAAGAACTTACCTTGGTATGTTTTGCCATCAAGCTCGACCTCGTACGACTCCATCACTTCTTGAATGGCCTCTCCAACATCACACAGACGCACATCAATGCCAGCGTTCTGCGACAAATAAACAGGAAATCCTGAGCTTCAGGCAGCATACAGAGAAAAACACGTCCGTGAGGGGAATTTGCGTTGGTCATACTTTGATTCCAGTATTGGTGGCGTCCCTCACAGCCTCCAGCAGTTTGTCATACTTTGGATTAAATGTGACAGTGAAGGCACAGTCAATGATTCGCCCTGCAAACAGACACCAAGCAGAAAGAAAAACATCTTTTAGTTTATGTATTCCAAACTGAGTTTTGTTTTAGCGGTTATGTTGAAACTTATTTGCCTTCTGTCAAACCTCCTGCGGTCAAATACCAGAAAAGCAAATGGAAAATGTAGTTTTGGCCTCATTTCAAGCAGCATGTTTTCTAAAGAAAAGAGCGACATTTTCCATTTCACTTGGGAAAAATAAAGTTGGAGTAATAAAAACAATGAAAAAAAAGGTTTAATGATACAAAAAATGGTTTTAAAGACTATGCTCCTCACAAATGTAATTAGTACTCATTAAAAAAAAAAATGATTACAGACTCAACCCATTATGATGAATCAAGAGTCTGACAGTTGATTTTCATTCTGTACAGCAATGAATGAAAACCATTAGCTGCCTAAAAACCTAAAGCATCTTTCCATTATGAGCAGTAATAGAGTGCATCGCTTTTCAACATCAGCACAAAATGTAGTTGAAGCAGCACTTAAGTACCGTTGATGTGCGTGCCGAAGTCGATCTTGCAGACGTCGTCGTACTGCAGGACGGTGGTGTCTCCGGCGTTGGGAGTGTAGTGGGCAGCACAATGGTTCAGGGAGCAGCCGGTGGGGAAGGCCAGGCCGGCGTTCAGCCGGTCCTCCTTTATCAGCTTACGAGAACAGTCCTCCAACCGCTCACTGGGGGATTGGATGAGAAATAAAACAGTATTCATCAGAGGATATTAGCTTAGAATGCAGCAGCAAACAACTGCTTTGTGGGGCTCCCTTTCTTTAGCCTGTATTTGTTTACATTTAGGCAAATTAGCATGATTAAAAGTATGCCGACTTAGCTATTAGCGGTTCCTGTTTGCAGCGTACGCATGAATTTGCAGACAACTATGACAGGATTAATCGATACTAAAGAAAACCTAAACACATGATCTTTCTCAGGAAGCTGCCGGGGTTTGCAGGAGCATCTTCTTTTGGATTTAGAAGCACATTTATGGACGTTTATTCGAGAGATAATGAGATCCCTGGAAAGGGTAAGCAACACTGAATTTTAAAATGATGCGTCTTACATCTGTGATTTGCGTGTGATTTGTTTTTAATCAAATTGCAGCAATCAGGCATTAAGTGTTTTAAAGTACCTTAAAAGCCACTGCTGCAGCTCCAACTGTTAACTGTGTTGATAAACAGGCCAAATCAGTGGCAACACAATGAGTAACTAATAACATTAATAATGCTAATAAAGCAGATCCAAGTGAAAAACGCAGCCTCACCAGATTTCAATCATGGTCATGCCAGGTTTCATGAAGCCGCGGACGTGCTGGCGGACCTGTCTGTGGGCCTCGGCCGCCTGTCTGAAGTCGCTCCACACCTCCTCGTTGGCTTTATCCAGCACCCGCTTCTCATCACTGGTCGTACGCCACGCTGCACTGCGACTGGGAGGAGAACACAACAACACATTTAATTTGGGCCTCAAGGCAAGAATAGTGATTAATTATAAGTGGGGCAATTCTGGACAGTCAGAGGGGAAAGTACACATAATTACACTGCAGGCTGTAACTGGTTTTATAACATAACCACACCAACACGCCCGACTTGTATGGCCACTGTCATCTGACAAGGGCTAATGCACAGTGCAGTTCTGTAGACGGCTGCAACGTGATCTCCCCATTTTTGAATAACGCGCTGATTTGAATATTTGACCTTGATTTTTGTAAGCAGTTTTAAAGCAAATAATAAAAACACTTTAAAATGGTGACTTTTAAAGAACTGCAGGCAGGATACTATCAATTCACAATTTTTGTCTTTTTTTTAAATTTTTTTACATGACCTGCAAATGATATCCTCTTATTTTGTTAATATGTAGCATAATTTAATGAATTGCATAATTGAAAATGCTTTACAGTAAGACAAAAAAGGAAAAAGAGAGATACAAGACACAAACAATACAAATGCAGCAAGTAGAATTGTGTACAAGAATTGTAAAACCTGCAAATTAAATAGATGAAATCAAGAAAAACCTTTAGAAAACAAATGGTTTGAATTCCAGCAAAATTCCAAATCTCTTTTAGTTTCAACAGGATCGATGAACCATGTAGGAAACTGGCCCAAATACTAATAGAGCTGTAGGTGTGTGTGCTCTTCTTACCCGTCCTGTAAGGTGGGGTATTCACACTCCTGTCCGATGGGGAATACTCCACTTGGGTACAAATCACAGATGGGCACAGATGGCGGGTCAGTCTGAGATTTGGCTGGAAGGAAAAGAGGAAACTGCATCAAACTGACTCTGGGGTTGAATCCAGCAGACACGAGGCAGCAAAACTTCAACTAGGGACAGCGAGTGCTCTTTTTGCTGTGAGATTATAAAACATATTCTTCACAGCACTACAGCATGAAATAGAGCTTTACTCCAAACTATGTTTTTTTGCAGCACTAACTCATTTACATGTGGTGAACTTACGTCCTTTCTTCTTCTTTTTCTTCTTCTTCTTTTTCCCTGCTGAGTTTTCTCCATCATCTCCATCTGTGCGAGTGAAAATACTGCAGTTACGCCAACCATCAAGTGTGAAGCTCACGGGATGTACAGACATTGTTTTAGTAAGAAGATGACACATCAGGCGTTAGACAATCACCTTCCTCGCCGTCCTCCTCTTTCTCTTTGTCTTCTACCGCCTGCTTCTCCAGCTGTTTGGTCACTTCGGACACTCCATCAGTCTCCGCCTCAGCGCCTGCAGCAGCGAGAACATCATGAACAACATGTAAAAATAATGAGACCAATGAACAATCAACTAACGGGGTCAAGAAAATGCTGTAAAAGTGTGAACACAGGATTGTGAAACTGACAAATAAAAACTGTATCTGATGTGGATCGGTCGCATCACGGGCGACACCCGATTCACTCAATAAACTCACTGAATCGGTCCCAATATCGGTTCAGCATCCATTAAAAACATTCTTCGCAGTAAATTATACATGATTTGTAGTTAAGAAGAAAAACCTTAAGGAAAATAAAATCCAAAAGAGACAATATTGAGTGTATTGTGGAGGATCTGTTGTACATTAATTACTGCTTTCTCTAAGTGGCAGCTACTTTAACTAACCATTATGGATGTAAAGTGGGTCTTAAGGGAATCAACTTCGGCAAAAATATGGTTGACTCAGCTGTAGAAAGGAGAGTTTAAATATAATTAGTTGACACTGCTTGCTTTCCCACAATTCAGCCCAAACACAGTCTCCATCAGGTTTTCTTAAATAGCGTGGCAATCACTTCCTAAAAAGGGTAAAAACTAGGGATTATTTATATTATTATCATCAATTAATTAGTTAGTTAGTGAAAAATGTCCATCCCAGTTTCTCAACGGTGATGTCTTTAAATGTCTTGCTCTGTCAGTCAAAAACCCCCAAATAATCAGTTTAATAGGATATAAAAACAGAGATAAGCAGGAATTCTCCATATGCGAGATTTTTTTTGCCATTTTAAATTGACTTTAACGATTCATGGATGATCAGAATAGTTAATAACCGGTTGATCCAGTAATCTATTAGTCCACTCATCGTTGCAGCCCCAGTAGGAGCAATTATTTGTTCTTTCTCCACAACAATTAGGTAGTCAGGTAAGTAATATTTTAAACAAAAAATACATTTACATAAATGTAATAAACAGGGTGCATTGTTATCACGAATACACCTGTTTTAAATGTCCTGGGGTTTACTCTGTAAGCTATGAACATTATAACGTTTGGTAAATTGTCTCTATATTGCAGGTAATTTAATGGCGTTTGGTTCGTAAGTGTATAGGGATCATAGGGGCATAATGTTTTGGTGTGGGTGATTTATTAAAAGATCCATTGAGTGAGCTTTTCTTACATAACAACTCTGGCAAACGAGGAATTACGAAACAGGAAAACTTGGCTGGGGCTCATTGCAGTCGGCAAGGAGGACAGTTACTAAAAGGAGCAGTTATATCAGCAAACCCTTGTGTTTTCTCTCAAAAATAACCAGTAAATGACTTTTGGTATTAGCTGTGTTAAATGTCACAGTTCATGCATCAGGCTGTGACTGAAGCCCGGCGTGTTTTATAAGGCCTGACAGCAACACACCACCCACACTGTCCTCAACCCGCATGGCTAATGAGAATCAAGTCAAGTCATACATGTTTCAACACCCCTCTTCCGGGGTGACGTTCAAAATAAACGTCAGACCTAGTACTGCTCTTCACGAAATGATTACAAAATATAATGCAAGACATGCAAGGTATGACTGGCTAAAAGGACACTGACAATCATTAATTAATATTATTAATATTAATTGATTAAATTATTCTTCTGAATGAGTCTATATGGCTGCCAAATTATGTAAACAAGTATAAGAAAGAAATGCCACAGAACTATTTGTAAATGCCACACAGAAACTAATATGTATTTGGTTATTTTATACCCCTATGCAAAAATTAATTTAATGAATTTAATATTTTAACGAGTCTAAATATGCAATTCAATGCTATTTGATACTCATGATTGAAATTAAACAGTCCATTGACACAATCTCCTCTTCAAACAATTAGTAAACTGTTATAAATAAATAAGTATCTGCTCTTTACCGTTTAAAAAAAAAAAATGTATTTACCTTAAATTATTATTTTTTGTAAAACTATTTGCTTCTATGTATCTTTTAATACTAGACAATCGTCACCCATTGTGTTTTCTATGTGATTCTGAGATGAAAATGTGATTTTCAAATGAAGTCATTAAAAATACTTTAATAATGTTCCATGAATAAGAAAAAAATATCCCTGGTCTCAGTTATTGATAATTGTTTTATTTCTCTAAATTTATTGGAGAGAAGGAAAATAAAACTCCCAAAAATCAGTATATTTAAGTCAATATGACTTTTATTTGATTAACGATTCAAATATTTCTTAACAAATTCAATGAAATGTCCCTCGCAAAAAGTCCACACTACTTCTGATGGATTAATAACAATTTAATGGACCTTACAATTTATATTCTGGTCAATACATTTTTAAACAACCCAGTAAAAAAAAAACAAAAAAAAAACGTTTCCCACAAGCGAAGACTTGCCCACCTTTATTTTGAAGGCCCTTTCCCGTCACTTCCGAGTTAGTCACGTCTAACTGCCGCTAACTTTGCTCTACTACTTGCTAATAAGTAACATTAGCTCTGCTAGCCTGTTAGCAACAAACTGCTCGAGACAGCCTCACCTGTCGTTGCGGACTTGTTCTTCTTCTTCTTCTTCTTTTTCTTTTTCGCTGCCTCCCCCACGGGCTCGGCCTCCTCTCTGTCCTCCGCCACCCCGTTCAGCTCCCGGTCCGGGACTGGTTTCTGCTCCGCTACCTGCTCCGCCACCACGTCCGCCATGATCACAGGCGCTGCTGGAAAAGGAAGCGCGAGGGACTGTGGGAGTGCTGTGTGTGAAGCTGCCTTCAGGGACACTCGGTGACAATTTCTACATCTTCCTATTTGTATTGGTAGTATTAGTACTACTATCAGTATCAGTATACAAAAAAAAAATTACAATTTCGACCGCAAACTTATTGCATCAAAGAAAACAATTAACTGTTGTGCACACATTTAATATGTGTGTCATTATGCAAAAATACATGAGAAAAAGATTGTGTTAAAGTTTGTGTCATCTTTTTCATTCTGCTCTAATGAACAAAGTGTTGTTTATTGTACAAAAAACTTTTTATATCATCAATTTTGTATTACAGTTGTGTTATTAATATATGTTTTAATTCTACTTCATAATTAGACTTTTAAACATGGCTCTCCAGAAATCGGAGCTTGATGTGAGCACGTGAAGGCAGCAGAAAGTAAAAACATGCCGAATCAGCTGAAGGGGAGCTCGTGCACTGGGGAGTGACCCTAATGAGTGACCCTGTGAAGATTATAAATACACTTATAAAACAATATCATCAAAATCACGTAAATATCATGTAAGTGAAACATTTACAAGGGTTAAAAAAAATAAATTAAAGATGTGATCTGAGAGCAAAATAAATACAACTTTAAATACTAAAGCAGTGTAAAACATTACATATCATTTTTTATACAGAGCTAATTTTTACACACGAATATCTGCAGCAAAAATCCTGCATTATTTTCACAAACATCTGTAAGTCACACAATTGACCACTAGGTGGCAAACCCATAACAGTTAACAATCTAATAAAATAGTCACCAATAGCATTGTGTGGTGCTTTATATTTAGAAGTATTTCTGCCAGTTGATGCACATTTGCACAGGAGAAGACATTTTCAGTATGGACGGCTATAGTGGGAGTCTGATGTGTTTAATGCCAAACTTAAATGTCAGAGGTAGAGTTACTGAAATATAGTGTTTCCCTTCTTAAGTGTAATAAATCTCAAGACAGAGGCACTTATATGCACTTATATGTTAAGTCTTTAGTCCACTACATCAGGTCAGTGGGTAAGTCCTCAAAGGCCGGAAAGGCTTTAAAGTGGCGCAGCAGCTGTTGTGGGTGAGACAAATGCAAAATCCCACAAAAACATATCAAGTAACTCACCAAACCAGTTTCTCTACCACAAACCGTGAGAGCCTGTGAAACATGAGCGTCAGAAAAGACTTGAGGATACATCGAACACTTTCAGAACGGTATTTTATTTCACGTTGAAAATGCAGGAGGGGGTAGACCTCACCCAGAGAGAGGGTGAAGGAGGGGTCAGGACAAGGCAGACATGGTGACAAGGAAGACTGGGAAGATGGAGGAGGGAAGGGGGGGGGTATACACCAGGGCTGTCAGACTCTTATGGCAACATACATCATATGAAACATAAAGTTATAGATTGCCCTCACATGAGAGAAAATCAACCTCGATTTTTTATTACTATACCCGTGCAGGCATTTGATTTTAAACCTCACAGCAGCTCACAGTTCAGTCCGTTAAGTGTCGAGTCGCAAACAAATCTTCCTGATCTTTCTGCCGAGTTTGCCCCTGTAAACACAGACGCTGAAAAATGGGACTGTTTCAGTCTTCATGAATAGTTATTAAATACAATAGTGTCGTATTTCAAATAGGATTGTGAATACATGGTCGCCTCTGATCTCTGTATGTTTCGTAAAGCCCCGAGATAAGCTTGAATTTAGTCGCTCAAAATATTTTATCTAACTTTGCGTTCTGTCGGAACAAAGAGACGCACCACTGAGTCTCAGGATATTGCTGTCAAACTTTGAACTCCTCCGGCACAAAACTTCCTGACTAACTCAGAGTGGAGTGTTTCGAAAACTGCAATTAAAACCATTTTCCTCTCGACGAACTCCATCACACCTCTCTTTATGTATGGAGCATATCACCCATTTCCTACAATCTTTGTTTCCACACCTACTGAAGATGTCACCAAGTCGCCTCTTAACATTCTGGTCTTCTCACCTCAACACTGTAAGGTCATATTTTGTATTAGTGGTTCTGGTACCTGAGTTTTAACAGCGAAAGAGCAGTAAGAATTGTGGGTAATGTACAGTAAAATGGACGGATGATGGTAAATTTTATATGCCTTCACACCAGAAACAGTAGATAACACAGACCCATCGATAAAAGACAATCAGACATAAATACAGTCTCTGCTCAGTGCTTAGTTAAAGCAGCGGGGGTTTTAATTCAAGTCCTTCTCAGGGGTTCGTCTGTCGTTCTCCTCTTCGTCGTCATCCTCCTCATCATCGTCTCCGAACGTCTGCTCTTCCATGGTGATGAGCGACTGCGAGCGTGCCGCCACCTGAGCGGCGAGGGCGGAGCTGAAGCTGAGAGCCTCGGAGCCGTGGATCTCCGTCAGTCTGTCCATCACAGAGACAGCGGGGACTTTAGGGTTCAGGAAGCAGTCCAGTCCGTTCTGACCCTCCCCTTCCTCCAGGACGCCGTCGTATTGGTGCAGCTCGGACGCTCCTCCTCCTCCTCTTACGCACACCGAAGGTCCACCCAAATCCCCTTCCTTCTCCAAACCACAGCTGAACTCCGTCATCGGCTCTGCGGAGGGGTCAGGCGTCACCCTGCCGTCTTTTCCTTCCCCTTCCTCTCTTTCCTCCCCTTCGCTTCCTGCAGAGCACTCTGAAAAGTGGTTTCCTTCTTCTTCTTCATCGCTACTTTCTACAGATCCCAGAGAAGTCGGAGCGTCTGACGGCTTTGTGGCGGGATCTGAACTCTCACTGCGAGCCGAAGGCGTCACAGCAGCTGCAAGAAAGAAGAAGAAATCTATCATTTAGGGCTGAACTGATCCATTGATTTCCAGTTTTAACTTCAGGGCATGTTTCAATCATTTGTGACATCGTGGAGACAGAATGATTAATCGAGAAATTAATCTGCAGATTAAATAATAAAGAAAAAATAATCATTAGTTGCAAGTCTAAAGATTTTTCTAGTAGTAAAAGTCTGGTAATAACATGGAAATACTTTTTGTGCAAAATCAAGGAAGGAAACCTGATATATTTATCTTGGGCGTATCCAATGCTTTATTTTGTTCTAATATTTTAGAGGTATTTTCAGATTTTCTTTGTTGGACACTTTATCACTTCCCTCTCATACACAATTAGCTTTGTTAATGGGAAAAGTCCAACTGAGAAAACACTTTCTGAAAGACTGGACTGCACATGTCAAACTTTTTTTTTTTGTAAAGTTGCTTTGATTTCACTTTTGCATCCAATGTGTTTTTGTGTGTTTAGTTTTCAGAATAAATCGCAATAAAAAGGATACCAGCAAAATCACCAGCAGCCAAACTCGCATGTCCTCATCTTTAAATAATCACAGCAGAGAGGTGACATGGGTCAGTGCAGACCTTGGTCGTTGAAGAGCAGCTGCTTCCTCTTCATCCTCTCCCCCTCCGACGCACGGAAGCCCAGCACAGCTTTGAGCTCCGACAGGACGCGACGGGACTCCTCCCTCTCCCGCCGCTGCCGCTCCCGTTCCTCCGGTGACAAGATGTCGGACCAAGACCCTCTGCATTCACCGTCAGAGTCTGAGTCGGACACGTAGGCCTCCCACTCCTGGTCAAATGAAACAGGAGGTTGACTACAGGAAAACCGATCAGGAAGGAAGATGACTGAGACGAGTTGTTTAATGTCAGTTTCAAAGGCCATAAATCTGGTTAGTGGAGATGGAATCTTGGTGTAAATTAGGTGTAAACAGAGGCACACAATGCAAGATGGAAGGAGGACATTTCGTCTCACCAGCTCTTCTGGGACAGGGTCTCTGTCCAGGATCAACGGGTAGGACGGAGGAGCAGCAGGAATCTCAGGTACAGGGGGCCCACACTGCAGACCCTCAGCATTACCTACAGAGATGGTGTGGACTGATGTTATTGCAACAGAAAACAGATGAGCTCAACAACGTTGTATTGTAGCTTGGTCTCTGTGCTGCCTGCCCTGCTCTGGTTGGTCGGTTTCTTGTTCTACATTTTTTAGGAACTACTTCCTCCGCGAGTGTCAATAGTCTTGAGTCGTGGTAAAGGAAGGAGGTAGTCTGCACTAACTACAGGCCCTGTGTAAAAATAGAAACTAATATACTACTTAAGGACGTGTCATTGTTCTGCATGGCTTCGTATTTAACCGACAGCCATGAGAGTGTTGGACCCGGCTCACCTGGACAGGCGTTGACCCGTCTCAGCATGCGCTCCACCTGGCAGATGGTGTCCTCCCAGCAGCCGGTGCTGGCCTGCATGTGAGGCTGCAGCTGGTGCAGACGGTCACTGAGGTCCTGGTAGCCCTCAAATGTCAACTCCGTCGGCTCTTTGGACACCATCAGTTTCTCCAGGTCGTCCTCCAGGATGATCATCCTGACGATAGCAAAAACAGAAGTGTTGACGGTACAGACTGAAAGCAGGCGACTGTCGCGAGACATCACTATATTATGTTACGTTGCCACATGAAACAGAGAGAGCAAAACTAAAGCCAGACTTAGCTGCTTTAAGTTGAGTTTCATCGCTTTTCTGTCTTAATGTTTATTAGTTTCACAAACAATGAAATCCAGTTAAAATGTAAGTCGTCATTTCAAAACTAAAACGTGAAAACCTACTGATCTTTAAATGTCCACTACCCTTTCTTCTTATGGCTTTAATGTGTGGCTATAACAGTAAACTTTGATGCCGGGGCATTTATCGCAGCACTACTTAGCACACAGTGGAAATTGTGTAATCTAATAGTACATCTTAGTACATCTCAGCAACCCCACTTTCTTTACTCTTGTTTCTTATTACTGCTTTGCTTTCTCCACACTGATCCTTAAAGTCTCATCTCCTATGTATGTATGTATGTATGCGTGTGTGTGTGTGTGTGTGTGTGTGTGTGTGTCTCACTCGCTGAGCAGGGCCTTGAGGTGCAGCTGCAGGCTTCGGATGGAGGTGTGCAAGGTGTTGAGCTCTCGGCATTTCTCCCTGACTCTCCCGGTCTTGTCCGAGCCTGTCGGCGTCCTCAGCTGCGTCTCAAAGTGTCGGTGGAAGTCGTAGCTGCGCTGCACTTCGCAGAGGCAGCTCGCCAGAGCGTGATGGAGAGGCTCGGTCACTGCTATGATGGAGCGGTGCAGCGGGGGAGGAGGAGGGGAGGCGTCCCCATCGGGTCCGACCTCTTCTGGCTCCTCTATTCTTTGGGGCGACAGGAGAAGAGCCAGTCGACGGAAACATTCAGAGCTTTGTCCCACCCACAGCTGGAACAGCATCTACAGGAGGACAAAGCAACAAACATTTATGCAGATAAGCCTTTCATCATAAAACCAGTACAACTCCTTTCTTTGGTTTTTTTAGCCGTCAATTGTTGCTCGTTTCAGTCCTTTTACAAAATGAGGCAAAATGAAGTTCATGAATACACTCGATAGGCTGTGTGACAAAAACTGTAGATACTGATCGTACAGGACATACAGCAGAGAAGTGGATGAAGTAGATTAAGATTAAGCTTCTTTCCTTTTTTGTCGAGAGTTAGATGAGAAGATAATTTCCGCTCCCATGTCTGTAAGCCGATGCCATGAATGGATTACTGAATGGGCCTACAGGGCGCAGGTCCAGGGTCAGAAGTATTAGGGCTTCACTTACAAAATATCCCTCACAGACAAAAAATGACTACAAAAAGACCAAAAACACTACAAAGTGACACAAAACGAGGCTAAACAACAATAAAGTATTTGTGTCTTGTTCCAATGTGGTGGGGCCTTTCGCACGTCTGTGCCCAGGGGCCCATTGTCACATAATCCAGCTCTGAGGTTACCCTGATTTAGCCTGAAAAATGGGGGAAACAGCTCGCCTGGCTCCGTCAGTCCGTCAGTCTTTACCTTCAGGGCAGGCAGGCTGTAGTCGTCCGTCAGCTCCTGAGCCTGCTCATCACCCAGGTGCTCAATCCCCAGGCCGAGCCCCAGCTCCTTCAGAGGCACCGCAGACACGTAGTTGGTCACATTATCGATCTCAGAGTTCAGAGGGAACGTTGGGAGGGGTTAAGGACACATCGCACTTCCATGTAAACAATGTGTGCACCCATTTGTGTCCCATAAAAAGATTACCTCACAGAAATCTAACTTTATAGAGAGGTATTTCAAATGTTAAATGACACTGCATGACAATGAATCTGCTTTATGCTAATAACACCAAATTCAGCCAAGTTACCCTCAGTGCCACCACAAAAGAAGCCAAAACAGCATGAAGACACTTATTTGAGCGATCAAGTCTTTCTCTCGTGATTAAGGATATGCCTTGAGCATGTGGCATGTAGCTCTACGTGACGCTCTGAAGGCGGTGCGGAGCGCCCGGTACAGAGCCTTCCTCAGTCCGATCAGCTGCTGGACTCGTGGCACCACCCCCGGTCCCGCCCTGCTAAAGGAGCCGGCCGCACTCACCCTGTCGAGCAAACTTGACAAGTGAAATGTGATACAACTGTGGAGACGTCCCAAAGAGGCAGGGGGCACACACAACACTGAACAGCACGTCACGAAACACGACACACGAGACGAAACCAACACAGACAATGAGCACTACACAGGAGTGTTAAACTCAGATGTGATGGATAAGACAGTATGACATGCCATTAAAGGAATAGTTCGACATTTTACTCGCTTATATTAGCAAAAACAGTGCCTTCATTTAAATCATGTCAAAGCTTTTCTCCAGTAAATCAGTTGTTTGTGTGGTTTTTATCTCTCTTATTACTTTTAGTTGACCTGTTTCTATAATAGGTTATTATTCAGGTCGTATGTTTTTTGTCTCGACTCTTTAAAGCAATTTGTAAATGTGTTTCAAAATAAAGTTTATTATTATTTTAGGAAATATGCTTAATAGCACTCTCAATATGAAACTACAGCTGCTGTTGGTTGTCTTAGCTTAGCAGAAAGACTGGAAACAGGGTCAAACAGCTAGTCAGGCTCTGTCCAAATGCAACAAAATCCACGCATCAGCACCTCTCAAGTTCACTAATTAACATATTATATCATTATTTGTACAAAAAGTGGAAAAAGGCCATGCTGGTAGGACTTTGGTGAGCTCCCCACATTTCCTATCTTTATGCTGAGCTAAGCTAAGCTAACCGCTGGCTTCATATTTACAGTACAGACATGAAAACTCTCTGCAAGAAAGGAAGACTGTTCCTTTAAATGACTTGAGTGCTATGGTGTGTTTTTATAGACACTGCTTAACAAAACAAATAGTGTTCTAAAAACAAGTGCTAACATAAATATTTAAACTCCTACAGACACATTACCTGAGGAGGTAAGTTAACCGACAAAAGCGTGAATTAACGGAGCATGCTTGAAACAAGCAGGGACAGTTGGAGGCATGACAGGAAATGTACATGAACATCATGTGATTGGGTGATATGTAGACATAAAACGAGCATACTTACAGGGTGAACCCTCTGGAGATGACCTCCGTCTCCTGCACCAGGCGCAGGGCTTTGCGAGACAGCCCGGTCAGAGTCTTACTATTGTGGACGAGAGTCTGGAGCTGCGTGGCCCGGGTGTGGACGGCTCTCTGCATGCGGCCCCGTCTCCACAGCGTGACCCCCCTCAGCCCCAGCCAGCCCAGCAGAGCCAGGCCCCACGGGGCTGCAGCCAGCGACCACAGGCCCTCAGATACGGAGCAGAGACCCAGCAGCACTGCAGCCAGGCCGACCAGCCCCGCCATGTCCCTGAGGGAGGAGATCAAAAAGGGCCAATTTATCAGTTTTACATTTTTATATTAATTTACAAGTCACACTTGTAATGTACTTTACAAAGACACTATTACTTTTTCACAGTTTCTTTCATCTTTACAGATTACCATAGCATGAGTGAGTGGGGCGATGGGTGGTTACTGAAATTAAATCCAGGAAAGTGGTTTGGTGGTCGATGGTTCACCCGAATTCCACACGCAGTGAAGAAAAATCACTCTTCTAAAATAAGTTGGATAAATTCTGCTCAACAAAGGGTATTTTGTATAATTATAAGGCTGACTATTTGTGAAATAATTGTGATTTTAAACCAGTATATTGAGGTATTATGTTGGTTGTATTGTTTGTTTGTTGTTATGCGAGACCTACAACTGTACCAGACAATTTCCAATAAGTATTATGATCTTCGTAGGGTTGCTAGAATGCCACGGCTGTAGTGAACACGTATATTAAATAAATCTACTATATTCTGCCAACTATTTTAAATTTCATTCAATGAAAATGTTGTCTATCGTTATAATTATCCTTCTTAGTTTTAGCATACTGTTCCAAAATATCTCCAACCTACAATGTTTATCTTCTTGCCTTATCAAAAGTTGCTTTTCTGCAGGTAACTGATGAAAACTTCAGCTTAGATTCAGTGCTCACATGTCAAAGACAAAAATCTTAATACACATGGAATAGACAAAGAGGAACCGCACAATATATTTTCTTTTTCCTTTCAAAAAGGTATTATAGTCTACATGTTTACTCTTCGTAATGTTTCAGAGGCCATGCATTCAGTTTGTGCCGGTCCACTGGAATGCTTTATATTCTCTGGTTTGTTTCCTAACAATGTACCAGAGGGAGGGCCTGGCTATGAGGCTCGGTCTGGGCAGGGCGCTCGCTCGGCTGGATGAGCCAGAGGCAGACGAGCTGAGGGTGAGCAGACTCGGGTCTAACAGCTCGATGAGCTCCACATCCTCCTGCAGCAGCACGTCCTGGTCCAGAATGCACTTCACCGAGTACTGGCCGAACACACAGTCCTACAAGAAAATAGAAACACATGAAAAAAAAAAATGAAAAAAAAAAGGTGGTAGAAAAGAAGACATGCCTTTTAGTGCCAGCATTCCTTTCTGTTTTAAATTCTACGTACCAGCTGTTGGCCCATCTTACGAGATGCAGCTGCCTGGTGAATCGGACTCCATCTCCACAGCGCTTCAGCCAGTCTCCACAAGTGTCCGCCCTGAAAAACACACGGGGGAAAGGTTAGAGTCCAGTAATGCAGGGCTTTCCGTTATTTTATGCCCAGATACAGCCCCAGTGGATCAGTGACGTACAGTTCATTCCAGATTATCTGATCTGATCCTTTTTATGGTCCACTTTGTATCTAAGGAAGTTTGTAAAAACAGCTTTTATGTTTAAGTTTTCATGTTTGCTCTTTTAAAAATGTTTCGTTTTATCTTATTCAAATAAATTGCCTATGTTTTCAGCAATTTATTTTAATAAAACGAAACAAAAAATAAAAAGGAAACTGTTATGTCTAGTCAATGGTTGTAACTATTTTCTTTTGTTCTTTTTTTTGTCATGTTAGTTTGCTGGTTGTTTTTTTCCTCATTGTTTATTTGTTTGGGATCAAGATGATACATCTCAAGGGGATTATATATATTTGAGATAATTAAATTCTGACGTTAAAATACTAAATCATTCACATGCAAGTCTTTGTCATTTTGGTGTGCTTCCTCTAGCTTGGATTTATTTTCCAGGAATCACACATCCAATTAAAAAAGAAAAACTTTGTGCACTCAAAAACACACACACGCACTCCTGGTCAAAAGGAGTATCCCAGGAGACCATCTCTTTCAGGCAACAACAATAAGTGCAATGTGTGTTTGTAAAAACACTCACTCCCGGGTCTTATATAGCTCTGCCTTAGCACAAAAATCACATAACCATTAGTTGAATTTGGTGTTATAACTAAATGTTTACATTTTCACATTCAATAAAACTCAAGCTTTTTATTCTTTCAAAATGGTTGACAGGCGGAAAGGAAGGATTCTTTTAGTGCACGCACGATTTTCTTGCAAGTGCTTAACAGCCTTAAAAAATACCAAACCATGTAATGCCTAATCATGAATAGGATCTCACATTCACTAATCTGCTTAAAGTGTTTCGTGGCATCTGTGAAAAGCTTTGTTAAGAAATGGAACTCATTTTGAAAAATGCTTTGTTTGGTAAATGTTTAAAAAAAACTGAGAATCCGGTAGTAACCAGCATCACAACATCCTGTAGTGAGCTCCAGGGGTTATTGATTCAGACTGGGCAGCCTGCTAGCTGACCCCTTTTCTGGGGGGAAAAGCACAAGTGTTATTAGTCTAAAGGGGCGCAGTCGTATTGATTATTGATTTGAGACTGAGTTTAAGGACCGCGCATTCACACAGCACTGGTCATCAGCCTCAAAGTAGACCACAACCACTGCTCCATCTTCTCTGTAGCATCAAAGCGGCTAATCCCGCCCGATACCACCAGAGATGATGTAAACCGTGTACAGATTAACTCACAGATGTCTGCTCTCTCACTACTGTATAATATCCTGCCACAGTCGGTTCTTTCTCATCAGTATTCTCCTGCTGCCACACACAGAAAACACTCCAGCTTCCAGACACTCGACTGATTGCTACTACACGAGGGAATGGACACACTCAGCACCGACAGCTGTTGGGTTGATACAATTCTCATATCTGTCCATTTAGTATAAAGCTAGCAAAAGGATAAGTCTAGCTTAGCACAAAGAGTGGAAACAGCTAACCTGGCTCTCTTTGAACAAAATCCACCTATTAGTAGGGTTGTACTAACTAAGTATGTCCAAAACTAAGTGGTTGCAGCATTTCAAATATGAATTAAAAAACTTTTTTTTCTTTTTAAATACTTTTATAAATCGTCTGAGGGTTTGAACTTGCAGCCCAATTACCGTCCCACTTGCATATGTTTTGGGCTAATCCATATCAGGAGAAGGACATGCACACATATTGTACATACCACTAACGGTGTATGCAAGCTGTGTTCAGGAAGACCTTTTACTGGTTATGTAAAGAAAGACAAACTGTGGTCTGTCTACGTGGTTAAGGTCTTTGGCTCGGCTCCGACTTTATCTGAGCTCCAGGAAACTGGTCACACAGGGACGACCCAAAAGCTTTCCTGTCCCGTCCAAATCTCTCATCCTCCTTAACTCCTGACAACAACAGCGTACCAGAGAGGAAGCATGACACGTACGGAAAGTTCCTGAACGAAACAAACACAAAACTGTTTCCCGTCGTAAGAGTTGGGGGAGAATGAAGAGAGGCAAAGTCATGTGATCCCGAGCTTCCATATTACGGGACATATTACTAGTCTGAATTAATCACAGGTCGACTCAAACTACAGTCATTGACGGTTGGATTAATACCATTAATCACCAAGTACAAGTTCCTTTGATTGCAGAGCTTAAGTGCACACAGGTCCATTAAAACATGTATAATATCAACAAAACACAATTTGTAAGAGGATGCTCACAGAGGCAAGCATAACATCTCAGAGAGAGAGAGAGAGAGAGAGAGA
>CALSBV010010187.1:5617015-5632732 GCA_943590825.1 Bovichtus diacanthus
AGAGAGAGAGAAAGGGAGAGAGAGACAAGAGTTGCAGTAATCACATTTGGACTATCTCTTCTAGAATCAGAACATCTGCTGTGTGTGATTACATAGTAAAGGACATGCAATGTAAAATACCTGCACCTCTGTGTATGAAGCCCTTGTTGCCATGTCCTGTCTGATTGAAGCGGAGCATATTATAAACCAGAGCACATAGCGGTCTGTGAGTGTTTGTGTGCCAATATGTGTCACTGTTCGGAGTCAATAGTCAAATTAATTACTTTCTGTCTGACTGCACAAATCAAAACAGTGACAGACACACAGTGACAGACACACAGTGCCCCGGGTCAGGGACATTGTTTGAATGGGGATGGGAATTATTTTCTCAATTGTTTGGTCTATAAAAAGTCAGAAAAGAATAAGAAAATGCCTATCACATTTCCCAGAATACTTGTTGACTTCATATCATGTATGTATCATGTTTCTCTATGAAAGTAAGCCTACTTACCACTTTGAATTATGTTTTTGCACTTATTTTATATTTGCTCCCAAGTCTGTTTCACACCACTTGGGTTGCAGCTGAAAGAATAATAAAATTGTTATATGTATAAATACTGCCAGTCTTTGAACATACTTGCCCACCTAAGGACCTCTACCAATCCCTGCGCCGAGCTTTGATTGGTTAGTAGGCGGTGCTTTTCTATGCCTTTCTTTGTTATCTCGAACATAAGTCGCTCCAGAACATGTTAGGTGTTCAGCCTGTGGGCAACATAAGTTACCATGGCGATATATCCGGTTAAACCCAGGGTTAAACCAGTAATACAGGCCACATGTTAATGTATACTAGCACTGATGTACAGTGTTTTATGTAAACTCATTTAGTACACCTCAAATATCTTTATGATATGCATTTCATTATGTTTTATGTTCAAGTCCATGTGCTTTCTGTGTTTCACATGGCTCTGCAAGGCACATTTCTCCTTGAGGACAATAAAGTTAAATGTGTTTTTTTTTATCTCGTTAATTACTTTATTTAAGAGAGGAAAGTGTTAGAGAGGAGAGGTATGTGTGATGTTTGTGTCGAGGATGGGAGGAACTCACTGGAGTTTTACGTGGATCTTCGTCGGGAGAGGTGAGGTCTCCCTCTTGTCCGCCATAGTCGTCCTCCTGTGTTGCCGTTGGACATGCCTCAAAGTCTGTGTGACCTAAATCATGCAGGTACTGGAAAAGAGGTGAGTTCTGCAAAGAGAAAGAGAGACAGATTGAGAAGTAGTTGAGGAATGATCGATGAGAGAGGGTGGGGGGGGGACATAAAATAGTGCCAGATAGCAGAGTAAGGAAAAATAAAATTGGTGATTAGGTCATCAGGCTGATGCGGGTTGAGCTGATTCTGTCCTAGTTTTTTACACCAGTGTAAATCCAATGGCGTCTTGACACCGATAAGCAAGGGAACTGATTCGTCAAGCCAGTCTACTTTCCCTCAGGATTCATCAGATGAAGTTGAGGCACCACCCACAGCACCATCTCTCCTTTACGCAGCTGACTTTTTCTGCTCTGGGAGGAATGCTGTAAAACCTAAGTCACTCACAGAAACAGATAAAACAGATGCCAGGACTGTCTTTCAAACCATCATGTAACAATCCTATCTATTCATAAAGGGGTAAAAACAGGCGTTGCTGTTTCTTACCATGGACAAAGAAAGCTCATAATCAAATCAGTCATGAAATAAGCAGAGAGGAGGAAACACATCCCATACTAGAATTTGTCCCAAAGATGTCTGACCCAGTTCTCCTCCAGCTGCTGGGGAAACCTAGCATCTCTGCTGCTGTGTGTTGGTGCACAGCTGCACAGGAGCATCTCAGTTCATTGTAATTAACCCATCATAACATGCTATATCCCGAGATAGCACACAATTCAATTCTACTCACATGCATTGTCACACGATGTCGCAGCTCATGCTATCACCATCCAGACGTAGCTGCGGGTGTGTGTGTCAATGTTTTTTTTTTTTTTTCTTCCTCCAGAACAGACGCATTGGATCTGGTCCTCCCCACCCCACCTCGAACTCCCAGACTATTAATGATGAAACACCTACAACAATGCGCACACTGGTACAGCTCAGCTCCCTCTCATGACCACCAAAGCTCATTGGCAGAAACACAGTTAAGCAGCCAGCCAAATATGTGGATTTGTTTTGGATTGTCAATGCATGGCAACAGGGCAAACGGCTGCTTATGAGAAGCTAGCATGCCCACTAGCTTGCTAGGCTATCTGTGTAAGCTAGCTGCCGTTATTAAATTGGGAACCTACCGTCTGTGTTACCTCAGAACTCGGGAGGTATGACAAAGCATCTGTAAGTTTCGATTTAAAAAAACAGCGGCTGTAATACAAACCTCAAATACCACATCTTCATCAAACTCCTCAGTCATTGCTCTCCGCCATCTATACACAGCCCGTTTTGCATTCTGAAGTTGTAGGCGACAGTAGTCAGGAACAGCCGTGGAGAAGTTGGTAGTTAGCCGGTTGCTAAAACTTTGCATAAAACTACAATTCCCATAATGCTCGTCTTCAACGGCCGCTTGCTCGCGAGCAACGAACAGGCGCTCGTGCCAGTGCGCCTCAAGTGGGCGCGAGAGGCAGCGGACCGACCGTTTGGAAAACCAGGCAAGGAAAGTTAGCGAAAAACAGCCAGAACATTACCGGAAACGCCTTTCAAAATAACAATTAAACATTTGTAATAATTTGTTGTGAATCAGAATAACAACAAAACATCAGTATTTTAAACATTTTATTTACTGAAAATATACAGTTGAACATATGTTATGATTACTTCTGTGCTTCACGTCATATTACAACAACTGCACCAGATCTTCTTTCACAACATATTTATTTTGAAATGTATAAACGGAACTGGGTTATATTGTTGTGTCCTACTTGACATTGTTGGGAAAAGCACCGTGGCTAAAAACTTCGGGAAAAATGGAAAAAGTAACAGGCGTAAAGACTTTATCCATGCATCCGCTGGCAAGATAAGGAGCGACAGCGATGGTTCTGCATGTTTTCTCCATGAAGTGGTTTTCTTACTGACAATGGTGTCGAAGGAGGAAACACTGGAGTTTTTCTCGCAATTCCATTGAAAGTTTACTCATGGAGAAAGGAGCAAGTCGGGAGTCATGAGCACAGGTTTGTTTCGTGGGGGAGCTAACTTAACTTAGCAAAATCCTGCTGTGCAAGCACATATTGTGGTTAGCTAAAACTAAATGCAAATAACGTTACTTCTTGAGTTATTCGCAGAAGGGGGGAAAACTATGCACGTTTATTGTTATAACGGACGGCAGCATCCACTCTATTTTTTTCTCAGCCACAGCTAATTACAGTTTTTCTTAATAACAGCTTTCAAAATGATATAAAGAGGACAGGCATTTCAGTGCTTTCTAAAACGCCATCATAATTCACAATCAAAAACGTCTCTTTTGGTTTGATATTGCGGCTACTGTTACAGCTGGAGGGGGTTAAATCCTTTGTCTTAAAACATCTGTCCTGCTGTTGATGTAACCAGTCGGACTCGATAACAAGCTGCAGAGTTAACATCTCGTATAAAACAGTAAACATTTGTCTGGATGAAGAGGGATACCATCTGTGTAATTGGATATGTGCGATAGAGTTATTATGATTGTTTGTTTGTCTTTCAACGATATGAGCGGTTTTAGTCCAGATACCTGGCGTTGCCTTTTACAGCGAAAACATAAGGCCAAACTCCGCTCAAAAATCCGTCAATTTAATGTAACTTCGGTTTTATTAGAAGGCTTATATCTCCAAGGACATATATTATTAACTTTGATGGCATCGTTACCATGTACTGTCCAATTCGGCTTATATAAATAGACCAAGTAATATTTGGATAACGTTTTACATTGATTCTCATTGCTCTTCACCGCCATCCATGGTGAATTTTGATATACATTTGGGTGAACCACTTCTTAAAGTGGACATTTTCTAATAGGAAGTTTATGCCGAATGGAAAAGTGGCACTCAATGATTAGAAAAAATGTTAATTACTGTCCCACAACTTTGGATTTTTTTTTCCTTTATACTTCATGCTTTTTTTAAACAGAGTTAGGGGCATGGCTCTATCTGCAAAGGCTGAGCAGCATGTATCGGGGGCTGAGCGATTTTTGGTCGTTGGCCTTTTCGGAAACATCCGCTCGATGACTCCACTTCTCGTGGTGTCGGCCAGCCAGGAGTTTCAGCCAGTAGAGCGGAAAATATCGCCTACAATCTCAAGTCACAGCTTTTTATTAGTGTAGAAACTATGTTTTTTTTTAACTTAAACTTTATTTAACCAGTTTATCAGTGAGGTTCTGATTGCCTCATCAACTTCAAATATTAGAATAGTAGGTTTTATTTATAGTAAATATTTAGTAGTTCCATGTTGGGGGAGAGAACATGAAATACTTCAGTGTAACTCCGTTCTGACAACAATGCATGACTCAAACAGAGCTTAAAGAGTAAGTTTACCTATGATTGTTATACAAGAACCCACACTTTTAGAAGCAGACAGTTGCCAATGGGAGGGCACAGCAAAAATATAATATTTTATACTGGTTGCCGCTGGTGTAGTTTATACAATTACATTTAGAGCAGAAGTAAAGACATTCCAAGCTCTCAAACAGGAAGAAGGGAACAAATTCAATTGTGAATCTAAATTGAATAATCCAGTTTTACTTTGTATTTTCTACCACAAGTTGTGATGTAAGCCCTTCAGTTTCTCAGATAATTACTACATCCCTGAATTTATTTCACACGTACTCCAGTCCTCAGTTCCCCCCCTCTGACCCTCAGAGTGACTTCTTGACCCGAGCTCTAACCACAGCTTGCAGCTGTCTGCTTTTATTCGAGGAGGTGATGGAGATGAAGCATGCTTTTATGTGCTGTGCTGGTGTTTTCATGATTCATTTAAAAGGAAGTGTGAGTTAATGATTTTAGACTTCTTTTTTTTTTTTTAAATTTACTCCCACCTCTTTACTTGCAGGTGTGAAGAAGCCTCCATTAGCTCCCAAACCTAAAATCCCTGCTACCACCAAACCCTCTCCCCCGCCCATCGCCCCCAAACCAGGTCTCTCCTCCCAGTCTTCAGTCTTCTCCCAACCTTCCCCTGCTACTCTCAAGAGGACAAAGCCGGCTGTTGCCCCCAAACCATGCATTCCCAAATCCACAGCTTCCCCTGTTTCACCCCCGCAACCCAAACCCAGTGAACCCCTTATCCTATCTCAGGAACAGCAGGAAGCTTTAGGCGATAGTCTCTCGTTTCTCAACTCCAGAAATGGGATTTTATCAGAGACGAACAAACGCGACTCGGATTACATCATTCCTACCTGCTCGTGTGGGCTCCAGGACTGTTCCCAGTGGCAGTGTCTGGAAAATGGAAATACAACCGAGAATGGGAGCGATTTTCACAAAGAGCTGTTGCAGAATGGGATTTCTACAGAAGGATTTACAGAAACGAGGCCACAAGAGAAGGCAGAAAACCGGGAGGAGGAATTAGCTGTAGAGAAGGGTGAAGGTGGAGGGATTGGCAAAAAGCCAAGGGATAAACCTCAAAGACAGAGACACCTGGAGAGGGGATTGGTTAACAAAGAGGCACAGAGGACTGAGAAAGCTTCAGAGGCTGTAAAACATCAGGATTATGCTGTTGCTGAGCCTGATGTTTCAAAAGCGGATGTACAGACTGAATCCCAAAACACAGATTTAACAGACTCAGCCTGGGATGTTGCAGGCAGCATCATTATCTCCCCAAGCATGTCTCCTCGTGAGTTTTCTGCAGAATGCTTTCAGGTCGAACACAGTGAGCCTATCAGCAAAGCATCTCCCACCAGGTTACTCCCTGATCTGCAGGTCCCTGCTGCCCCCAGTAAGCCTCTCCCGGTCCCTCACCCACGCAAACATAAAAAGCCAGCCCTGGTGAGGCAGGATGGCGTGGAGGGCAGTGCCCAGGATCAGGTGGCGGAGGAACAAAAACAGGAGCTTGAGATGCAAGAGGATGAGGGGAAACTGAGTCTAGCCTGTCTGTCTCTCAGTTCAGACAGTGAGGAGCTCAAACAGGACACATGGGATGACCTTTTACTCCAAAAAGACTCCGGTTTGGGAGATGATGAGACCAACGCGCCCGTTCCTCCTCCTCGACAGACTTCCCTCTCGCCTCGCCTTCAAAGAACTGTGCACATGCTGCCCTCTCTAAACAAAAACACCTCCCACTCCCTAGTCCTGCTCTCACACGCTGACTCAATGACCCACAACAAAGGGAGCGAGGAGCACCGGGTGGAGGAGGATGAAGAGGATGGGTATGGCGACTTTGAGCGCTACCCGATCACTCACAGCCTCCCCAAACAAATCAAACTGGGCTGTCATCCCCCTCTGGCGAATGCAAGGAAAGCCTTTTCCGCCGAGGATCAGCAGTCACCGAGGGCACCGCCCAGGAAACCTCAGAGACACAGCCTGCCAGCATCACCCCCTCCACCCTCCTTCTGCCCTCCTGCACCTCCACATGCTAACACCCCGATGAGGGAGCTGCCTGCGCCTCCTCAGGAGAAAACAGCCTGGCGCTTTACCCGACCCTGCGTGACCTTCTTCAGCCGGCAGATACCCAGCAGGAGCAGTGTGCCGCCAAAGAGCCGAGCTCCAGCGTTGGGGGGCAAGCAGAGGGCGCAGTCTTTCTCTGCAGCTGACCTGGCAACCCGGTCTGACTCTCATAGGAGGAGCCTCTCTTTCCGGAAGCTGCTTGAGCTCCGGCTGTCTGTCAAGATGCTGCCAAAGCTGCTGGCCAAGGGAGGGCAGTCTTTGGACTGTACCAGCGTGGAGTCAAACCGGGTGGAGAAAAGCCTGGAGCGGCCAAAAAGCTGCATTGTGGAGGCTGATATTTGTGGGGAAAATGGAGAGGAATCAGTGGAGTATGAGAACGTTCCTCTGTATGAAGAGATCCCAGAGTACATGAACCTGCCGTTTCACAGTGCGAGGCTGGGCTGGCCTCATGACCCCGATGGAGCAGATTCAGACATCTATGAAGTGCAGGATCCCTATCACAGGTGCCACAACCATGAATACGAGAGGTACGGTATTTTGCATATTTAGATGTTAGTAAACATCTTGTTTAAGGATGCAACTAATGCATATCTGTTTCTTGTGATATTTTATGCATTTATCAGAGAGATTACAGTAGAGGGACCATTATTAAGGAAAGAGATAGATGTGGAACTACATGCTACAAAGGTTGCAAAGCTGGATTCAAATCTGGGACATTGCCTTAACCCACCAGGGTGGTGCCCCATGTCATTTATTTTTATGATTTATAAATTGATTATTATTCTATGTAGGCCTGTTGGACCATTTTCCAAGAAATAATTGTAATATTGTCATTTTAAGACCATTTTATGCCACTGATATAATGATAATATAATAGCATAATAATGCAACTGCTCCCTTTCAAAGAGCAATGAACTTCTAACTTTTAAGAATATTCAGACATTCGAATTGGAATATGAAAAAAATATTAAATATTCTAAATAAATAAAGCATAATAAGCAATAAAATATAACCACACAACCAAAACAATAAATAAAGTTGTTGGCTCTGCAATGTCGGCACAATGCCAAGTCTTATAATGGTCGGGAAAACCCTGCTATTTATTCTGCCGTCATGTAAAATATTGGAGACATTCTAAAGTAAACAAACGCATGTAAAAACAACGTGCAATATCGAGGTGACCAAAAATGATTTAGGTGAAGTTGTTAACATAATTATCATGACGGGTCTAAGTCTATGAAATTTCTTTCCAAAAATAGTCAATTAACAGTGACATGAAACAAGGAAAAGTAGCGAATTGTCATATTTAAGATGCAGGAATAAGCAGATGTTTTGGCATTTTTTCTTCCTAAATGAATCTACTAAATGAACATTAATCGACAATTAAAATGGTTAATATTGATTTGTATATTTTATCTACCAACTAATAGATTAACCTAAATCCCTTATTATAATAATAGAAAAGACTGAAAACATGCCTTTTAACAGCAAATTTACCAGCTGAGTTCAAGAAAAAGACTTTTCTTTCCTCTGAACAATGGCGGCTTGTGTTTATGTGAATTAGAGTCGATGTAGGCTGAAGTCCAGAGCTGCTGTGCAACACTTGCTGCCAGCCTGTGATTTCAGGTGCCCCGTAGCTTCAGGGTGGGAACCGCTGTGTGCGACAGGTTGCACAGGTGATATTAGTGGTTTGCATTTACAACAGTGTGAAAGCCTTTGAGCCAGTGGCATTGAATTTGAATAGAGCATTGATGTGCAGCAGGTCGGCCTGTTTTCCTGTGGGTTATTTTCAGTTGCCAGGGCAGGAAATGTCTGAGAATCGCAGAAACGTCACACAGCTCTCTAGAACAGGGAAAATAAACCTCCAGCAACCACCAGCCTCCTCCTCCTCGGCCTGCACGCCCTCGCACTGTGTTTAGCCTCTTCCTAACCTCATCACTCCATTTTTCTCCTCTGTGTCTCTGAAGTGAGTTTTTTTTCTCATTCCGGTAAATGAACAAGTAAATTATCTTTTTACATCACACCTGTTGAAAAGCAGCAGTTTGCAGATGGCTGTTAATAGAAAGAAAAGTGTAATATTTAAAGAAAATATAACATATTTAAGTTGAAGATAAAGATAGGGTCACACTCTAAAGGAGATTCAACAGAACAGATATAAATACATAAATTACAATATCATATTAAAGAATTTGCACATGATTTATCTTTGGAAAATCAACAAACAATCACACAAAAACATTTATTCCTACAAAACCTCCTCCAGCAATGAAAATGTTTCTCACTTGCTGTTTCATCAAATGTATTAATGATTATTAAGATTTTTTTCATTCAGACTACTAGGAAAAAGAATTACATCTATGGAAGGTAAAACATCAGAGGTGGTTTTAAATTGAACTGCAACTTATAATATAAAAAAATTATTGATTAGTCCAGCTTTAAGAGACTAAAACTGGAGAATCTTTGTCGTTTTGCTCGGTAAATGATGTCAGAATCAGTGTGTTAGACGTGTTAATTAAACAGTAAAGGGACACCTCGAGCAATTTGCCGAGTCACATTGATGCTATTGAGATCCCATTGAGCCACTCTGTTCTTGATTTTAGGCCCAGACTGTTGATGAGGAGCCGTTCTGTTCCCATGATAGATGGCATGATTCCTGTTTCCTTTGTCAGTGGTGCAACAAGTGCTGAAGTCAAGTCCACGTTAGGTGACGATGAGGAAGCCGTTGAAACAATAAAGACGTGCCCTGATCCTTACTTCTGTCTGCTATGCGGTGGTTAGCAGGCAAGGGTGTAGGTTTGATTTGGAAAGTGGAGCGGACATAAATTCTAATTAAGACGAAATATTGCAGGAGATTCAATCAGTCATCAGAAAATAGTAAATTGTAATGTTAACTAGAGTAACCCTAGGCTGTAGCCACACAGAGATTTGGACAATCGGTAGAACAAGAACAGCTGTTACCCAAGTCATAAGTAACATTGATTGCACAAATCACCCTTCAGCTAATGACGTTATCTGTTAATGTTAGCTAAGTAGGCTATAGATGCTACGTAACTATTTTTGTTTGTAAGCACTGCGTTTACATCCAAATTTCACTCCAGCTCTCCCGTCGCTGCATGTTAAGGACCAAAGCGAACAAACACCAATAGGAACTTTATTTCTCATTGGAGGGATTTAGCCCTTTGTAGAGCCGATGGAAACTATGTTCTATTTAAAACGCATAACGCCAATTTTAGGTGGTAAGGACACGTCCCCACCGTCCCTACCATAAATCACGGCCATGTTGGAAGGATGTTTCTGTGTTGGAGAGCAGAAAGAGGGAGCGTATTTTCTTCCCAGGCATCTGAGCCTGTTAAGTTTATGTAAGTAGCCTCAGGCTGTAAACAAGTGGCGCTCTGTGCCTGATCCAGTGTGTTGGAATGCTCCACTATAGAGAAATCATAAGGGAGAAAGAAGTTGGGGGGGGGGACTGAGTGTGTATTACGAGTAAGGTATAAGAAACTGTTGGGAGACACGTAAAGAAAAACAAGGAAGTGGAGAGAGTGGACTATTGCTGATGAGAGTAAAAGGAAATGTGAGAGTTGTTGGAGTCCCACAGTCTTTCCCATCTCAAATTTATTCTGAGCCATCACACTTTTTTCCAAGATATAACATCTAGAGTTAGCATGCTCCATTAAGCTACATCCCAGCTAACGTTGCTTTAGGCTAAGTTAACTGAAATATCATTAAAAGTATCAAATACATTTACTCCAGTAATGTAATCAAAACGTACGTGAAAGCATGTCGTCTTTCGGCTCAGAATTTTGTATTGAAAATTCCCGAGCTGAACTTCCCTGGGAAATTTTCAGACCCTTTGCAACCTTTACACGCAGGACAGAGCGGAGGAGTCAAAACACATTAATTCTCCCTCATTTCATCACATTTTGAAATCAAACCGCTTAATTGTATAGAAAAGATCAAAACATTAGTGACACACAAACGCAGGTTGCTGCTTGTACTAACCTGGCAGACAACACTTTGGGGTAGAGCAGAACCAGCATGTTGTCTCTTGTGAGTTTATAAAGAATATTATAAAAAATATTATGGATATAAGCCTACCTAAAACATAATAATAATAGTTAGGACTGGGCAGTATGGCTGAAACATTACAATAAAATAATATCAATATATATCATGATATTTTACTTGGTTGAAATCAGTAACGTGGACAACAACATTTTGTAAAATAATATCATCGTATTGACCTGAATAAGAAAGTCATTGCATAATAATTAGGGCAACTAACCATTTTTTTTCTTTTTTTTTTTTATCGAAATAACTGCATGTTATTTTTTGATTTATCATTTATTATATGAGATGTCAAAAAACAGGAAAAATAATTCACATCATAACTTCTTATTTACTATCACAACTCACTGTTTTTGATGAAAAATGTATTGAATGATTATTTTTCTGTCCGTTGACTAATTGATTAATTGTCATTTTTTTCAGCTCTAATAACAATAATTATTTTACTCGATTTTACTCAACCAGTGTTGGTATTTTCTTTAACCCTCTAAAAAAGGAAATATTGAATTTATTTGTTATAGATGTTGTCACAGTGATATCAATATGTTGACCTCTGAATGAGTTTTGCTCTGGTACTGACTCATGTGCTTCTCTTCAGTAAAGATTAAGCCTGCTCAATTTATTATCAAGTCTCCTTCTTGCTTAAAACTTTAATCTGTATTTATCCAGGGTGTGTTTTTCCTCTGCAGCCCTGCCCTGCCTCTTATTCACACATTTACACATTTCTTCTAAAGCAAAGCTAAATTCTGCTACTTGTGCTACTTTAATCACTGACTCTGTTGTGTTGAATGTTTGGTGTCTGCAGTGGCTGGCTGGGGCAGGACGTCCACTCTGAGGAGGAGGAGATCCACAGTTCAGATGAAGAGGACAACAGCTCCACCTCCAGCAAGGAGCACCTGGACGTGGCAGACCGACAGGTAATCACCTCGCTCTGAACTCATTATAAAGTGATAAACTAATTAGGTATAAAACTGAAACTGAAACCAGCACCTGATGACCGATCTTTATTATACTTGTTAAGGCCGGTACCAAAACCATAAAAATATATTTTGTTCCATAACAACATACCTCTGGTTTCCACCAGCAAAATTGACTTATTCTGACATGCATCTGGTTAAACATCCTTGAACGTCCTATATTTGGCCAGTCATTTAAACAGAAATACTATTAGAGCTGCAGCATAATCTGTTGATTAATCGATTAGATTTGTTTTGGTTATAAAATGACTGCAAAATTGTCCATTATAGGTTCCAAGGTGGCATTTTTCAAAATTGGTTTTGTCTGACCAACAGTCCAAAACCAGAAGATATTAAATAGTTTATTAAACCCTAACTCACTCAAACTAGCTCTTAAAAGCAAAAGTTAGCAAGAAATAAAAAAAACAACAATTTTTAAAAACATATTTTGTGCAACAAAAATGTTTGGACCTCTCAGATTTATCTTGCGGCCCCTTGAGGTTTCCTGAACTCCATGTTGGGAACCACTGCTTCAGTGTGGCTGCTTTAATTCACACTTCAGCGATGAGAAAAATACTACAGAAGAAACTACGTCCTAAGAAAAAGGCCAGAGCAACTTTTATGGAAAAATGACTATGTTTCCGGGCATGAACATTTAAAATTGTCAGAGCATTTACAGATTACAATAGACGTCTCATGTCACTGCCTGTGACTAAACTGTCACAGCCACTGGAGATTGTGTGCACATTTGCTGCCAAGTGTGTTCCCAGCTCTCCATAAGTGTGTGTGTGTGTGTGTGTGTATGTGTGTGGTGAAAGGGGGGATGGTGAGCAAACAGGGAAGGGTTACAGGTTCAGGAATAGCTTTCTCAATGAGCTTTTTTTTTTCTTTTTTCTTTCTTCGTCCTGTGTGACCCTCTCGATGATACTGTCAGCACCTGTGTCTGATGGCCCTCAAACCACCAGGGTATCACTAATAAAGGCTCCGATAGGACCAGTAGGACATTTCAGTCGAGCGGGGAGCGGAGGGGGGGGCGGGGGGGCCAAGGCCACTGTCCAAATTAAGTCATTGAAAGACCGCCCCATTACCATTCAACAACACACACAATCTGAAAGACACAGGGAGAGGAGAGGGAGAAGGGAAAGGTTGGCGCTCTACTTTCGGGCCTGATTGAGTTGTTGTTTTGGAAGTCTGTTAACTCAACCCTGATGGTTTTACAGAGCAAAACAGGATCATGGTGATTTGCAGCGAGCCTGTGAGTGTACAGTGATGTGTTATGGTGAAGTCAGTCGATGTTAGCATTTTTGTAGCGTCGCTGAGCTGTTTGTGTTTCTCCTCTTTCAGCAAGAAGATGAGATGAAGAGGAAGAAGGTGGTGCACATCGCCCAGGAGATTATGAGCTCCGAGAAAGTGTGAGTGGTTTTATACAGAACAGGGAGCACATAATATCACAATATTCTGTGTTTGATGGTTGTCTAACTGATGTATTTCTCTTCTTGTTTAAGGTTTGTGGATGTCCTGAAGCTTCTCCACATAGTAAGTGTCTTATTTATTCAAGAGTTGCATTAAAGGAACAGTTGTTTTCGAGGGTAGAAGAGTGCCCAACATAATAAATCGTTCTGTTTTTTTTTGTTACCCGCACCGACACTGTGACTGTTTTTGAATGGTGTTCAAAGCTTTTTCCGAAGGATGGACATGAATTAATGAGGTCTTGGCTGGTGTTGTCTTTGCTCAAGTGGCAGTACAGAGTTGAATAATGCAGTTATTTTGCAGCTGAGGCTTTCTAAGTTGCTGTAAAATGGAGGGTTTTGGTTTCCTGTGGGCGGCAGTGGGCAGGTAAATGCACGGCCACAAGTAGGGAGGCGGGCTTTGATCAGTCCCATTGAAGGGAAACACTGTCAGGCGAGAGTGGGTGGTGTGTGTGTGTTTTTGTGCGAGAAAAGACAGCATGAGTCTTTAGTTAAGGTTTGGTTTAGCTCTACTAAAGTCAGCTGTGTAGTTTGTCTTGTGAGTCTACTTGCCAAAATGTTTATTTTTATTGATTGTTTCATGTTGAATAAGTGGGGTTAAATAGGCAAAACAATACTTTTAAATAACATAGGGCTACATCTTATTGGCACACATGTACAGACAGTTTATTTTGTTGACAAAAATAAAACATGGGGTGTTTTTCATTGAGATAAAAAAAATAATAATGTAAACCAAAGATGGGGGTTTTGGGGAAATATCTATGTTCCATTTTCCTCATATTTAATTTCCTAAAACCTCGTGGAGAAGGTGATTCTTTCCATTACAAAGATTTCATGAAGGATATCCCTGAGTATTTTAAAGAGACATTCATTCTTTAGTAGTAGAAAGTAAAACATATTAATACATTTCCCCATGTGTAATGTATCAAAAGTGCAAAATATATTTAAAATATTAAATCTCTTTGTTAATCTGTTGGCAATATGATCAAATATGAAAATGGTCAGCCATTACTAAAAAGTATTTAAAAAGGGACTTTTACCGCACTGAAAATATATATTTTGTGGATTTTATTGTTTAGTATGTCCAGGTAAAGCTGGGTGATGTATACAAAAGTCGATTGATTATACATTTAAAACAGACTTGTGGTTGTTAGGGTTCCTTGAGTCTGCAATATATGCTCTGCTGAAAAATGTAGTTTCAAAGGAATATGCTGAAATGCTGCATTGTCGCTCCACATGTTGCAGGCTTCTCTGTTTTGAATGAAGCCTAACAGGAACCATGTGACTGGATGACTGTTTGTTGTAAGGTTGTTTTTTTTAGGGGAAGTGAGTAAAAAAAGAAAACTGTACACACTGACATGAGCAATGTCAATATTTGTAAATTTAGCGGGTAATGCTATCAATATATTAGAGCACTGTTTATGTCTTTTTAAGTTTGTTAGTTGTAACATTTGACAGGGAAGCTCTGCCTTTTTAGATATGTTTGTTCAAGCCAAAGACTCTGTAGTCGGTCTGTCCTGAGGGAGATCCCAGGTGAGAAGGGGTCGAGGGTCCACCTGTCCGGCCGCCTCAGATGGGGCTTTAGTGAAGCCCACCGCAGGATTAGTAAAAAAAAAGTCGCCCTGTGGTAGACGGGGGAGAGCGAGGCTCGGCGCTCTGTCCAAGAAAAGAGGTCAGATCGAATTCTTCTCTCTCCGCTGACGGCCTGGCCGCCCAGCAGCTGCTTCCTCAGGCCACAGAGACGACCTCCAGATACGCACACACACACACACACACATGCACATACCTTAGATAATCCAGTGTGTGTGTTGTGTGTGCAGGTGGGTGCGTGGGTGCGTGGGTTGGTGACTATACGTGTGCATACTTGTGGCAAGTCGTCCAGCCGATGTGTTTAAGTTTCTTTGGGTCCCTTTTTGGAAGTTGGTTTATTTGTAGCCAACATTCATATGTGTTTTGTGGATATTAAGACAGCGGTTTGTCAGTTTACCTGAAAGTCTTTTTCCCTGTTTGTCAGATCTTTGTGTCAGAGCGTTAACTTCCATATACAAGACAAATATATTATAAGTACACAAGTGGTTGTTGTACAAGCTGTGATAATAGTAGTGCATAATAATGAATACATTGTGATGTATTTTAATATGCTCAGGTTGTTGTTGGTTTCTTTGGTAAGCCTTTTTGTATTTTTTTGGGTTAGTTGTTTATCTGTTTCTGCACAAATGAAGGGAACTAGAGATGCACAAACAATTACATGACATCAAATTGAATCTAAATCGGTCTTCATAATTTTTACTGGTGAATGAACTCTGTCACCTGAAAGTTAATGTTGCAGTAAATTCATGTGGGGGATATATATATATGTGTGTGTGTGTGTGTCTGTGAGAGAGGGAGAGCACATATTAACCAGGACATAAGGATCCCGCACAGCCTCCCTGCTTCCTTCCAGGTGGATGTGTGTGTTGGCACACTGGACAAAGTCAAGACTGCTGAGTTAGGTGTGTGAGTGAGGGTGGAGGAGGGTGGAGGAGGGTGGAGGAGGGGGCAGTTTATGAGGTGATAACCAGGTGTTCCTGTTCAGCTGCAATACAGTATGTTTTCATGTGTCACCCCACCCTGTACAGCTGTGTGTGTGTGTGTGTGTGTGTGTGTGTGTGTGTGTGTGTGTGTGT
>CALSBV010010187.1:5632742-5662742 GCA_943590825.1 Bovichtus diacanthus
GTGTGTGTGTGTGTGTGTGTGTGTGTGTGTGTGTGTGTGTGTGTGTGATATAATGATAGCATTCCCCCTCTGCGTTTCTACAGGATTTTCGGGATGCTGTCGCCAAGGCAACGCGTCAAAATGGGAAGCCGGTGGTGGACGAGCGTATCCTCAGCCAGATCCTGTATTACCTGCCTCAACTCTACCAGCTCAACAGAGACCTGCTGAGGGAGCTGGAGGACAGAGTGGCACACTGGTAAACACACAACTAACACACATACACACACACACATTTTTAGAAATACAGCTCCCATGATGCTCTGGGGGATGTTGCTACGGATTCAGTGAGTTATGATGTGGGCTACAACTTGAGCCCTGTGTTTTTTAGCCTGCATTTGTTAACCTTTTGGCAAACTAGGACCATTAAAAGTTTGCCACGTTTGGTATTAGCAGCTCCTTTTTGCAGTGTACCCATAGATGTACAGACAACTATCACTGGATTACTTAAAAACGTTCTCAGGCACGTTCTGGAGTTATATGTTCTATGATTTCTAAGCGTATTTATGGACGTATTTACTGTTCTTGAAAGGGAGGCGTTCATTCGTTTTGGGGGCCGTTTGCTTGGATGTGAAAAAAAACCTTCATTTTCATGAAAATTATTTTAAAACTTAATTTTCTTGAAAAAAGCTTGAATGTGAAAAAATTCAAAAATGTTTCATCAAAAATTTTATTTTTTATTTTATTTTTTTTAAAAAACCTTTAATTCTCATAAAAAAAATAAAATTTTAATTAAAAAAACGTAATTTTCAAGAAAAAAATGTATTAAAAAAAAAACTTAATTTTCATGAAAAAAGCTTGGATGTGAAAAAAAATTAATTTTCTTAACTATTTTAATGGACAGTTTGGGTACTTTCACTTTCTTCCAAATAATTGTTTTACCTTCTTTTTGTTTAACTGGAGGTTTGTTTACAGCCTCTCAGATCTGAATCCCTACATCTTAGCAATTGAGTATGTGACTAAAATGTTATCATAAACACTTGAAATGATGTCCAAAACGACAAAAATATGGCAATTTTATGTCAGTAAGTAGAAGCTTTAATACTAAGTCAGTATTTTACATTTAACAAATAACACTTTTTCTTTCAGTGATCACCAACTGGAGTTCTTTCTTACATTTATCATTTCATCTACTCTCTTATGCTGATTATATGTTAATCTCTTGATCTGTTTATGTCTGGTTACAGGAGCGATCACCAGAGACTGTCTGACATCTTCGTCCAGAAGGGTCCTTACCTGAAGATGTACTCCACCTACATCCGACAGTTTGACAACAACGTGGCTCTGTTAGACGAACAGTGCAGGAAAAACACCGCGTTTGCTGCTGTTGTCAAAGAGTTTGAGGTAAAGTTGGGAATACGAAGTTTGTTTTTCCTTTGTATTTTGTGTTTTCTTACAGTGAAAGTTGGAATATCATTATTTTTCTTGTTGTTGTTTTGCATTATTTGTTAATCAGGGCTCCAGTAAACAATAATTTTCACAATTGAACGATATAGGTTTTTTCTTCTCATTCAATTTTAATTTATAAAGCTGTTATAAGCTAATTATTAATTTTTTCGGGTATATAAATTAACCTTTATCGGGCTTGAATTATAATTTTTTTGTCATTTTCTTTCAAATAACTAATCACTTGGTAGATTAAATGACATCAGCAGTGTTTTCAAGCAGGATTTTAATGGGGATTGTTTGTTATTTTATGTGAAAAATACTGTTTCAGATGCATTTACACCTTCACAGTAACTACAGACTTGTGGTTCAGATTTCTGCAGCTTCAACAAAGACTTGCCATCAGTAGCGGCCATGAAAACACGACACGTGTCTCACGCAGTTAATTGGAAACTTCAGAGTTTGTGTTTTTGTTTTTGTCTCAGATGAGTCCAAGATGTGCCAGCCTGGCTCTGAAACACTACCTGCTGAAACCAGTGCAGAGGATCCCCCAGTACCAGCTGCTGCTCACAGGTACAAGCACCCAGACACACATTCACTCCACGTTCTGCTCTGCTCTACAATCCTCTGCACGCTGAGGGTCAAAGGTTTATTGAATCATGGCGCTCCTTTATTGACAGCACGTGAATGAAACTTGGGACTGAAGTCTTTGTTTTGGTACGATACTGACACCCTGTGGACAGTAACGGGAAGATAAACCTGAGAAGGACCAATTTGACACGAGAGACAAATGCTGCAGAACAGATTTCAAGTATTCTAAATCATTTTAAAGAAAAAGGAGACACTGACTACACACTGGAATTGGGAATGTCACATATTCTCATATCATCAAGGAAGGAATAAAGGGAATTACATTTCATAAGACTTGTCTTTATGTCTCCCCCTGGTGCCAAGACTGTTGATGTGTTTCTTCTCGTGCATATTCTGCACAATGCACACATTTTAAAAAAAAACATTTAAAAAGTATATTACATGTTGATTATGGGCAACAGTCTTTTCTTTAGCACATGATGTGTTCTCTGTACATAGTAAATTGATAGGGTTACTGTTCGAAACGTCGTCTCTAATAAAAACTTCTGGGATCTTGCATATTTCCGTGGGCAAACAGACTTTACTTTTCCTTTTTGTTGCTGTTTTTTGTCCTGCACCTTTTACCCAGTTGGGGCTCGATGTGCCCAATATCCACCTTTTCTTTCTTTTTTTTTTTTTTGCTCAAAATAAATGGAACTATCTTTTCCAGATTATCTGAAGAACCTTCCAGAGGACTCTGAGGATTATAAAGACACACAAGGTTAGACGATACTCATTGTTAGTGTCTATCAGGGTGATCATTTGTTCTGTACATAGAGAAAACGTATGTCAAACACTAATGTTTAATCTTTGCTACCCATGCAGCTGCCCTCAGCATAGTGAAAGAAGTGGCCAACCACGCTAATGACATTATGAAACAAGGGGTAAGACCTTATTCCACACAAAGCTTTAAGTTTTGTCGACTTCAGCCTCGTGTTTCTCCTCACCGCTCTGATGTTGTTTCTCAGGATAACTTTCAGAAGCTGATGCAGATTCAGTACAGTCTCAACGGTCACCATGAGATCGTTCAGCCAGGCAGGGTGAGTCTCAAGAGTGTTGCATTTAAAATTAAATACAAAGTTTATACCCCAGTTAGGTTTGTCACGGTGGTAGGATTTTCACACAGGTAAAAATTATCTTAGAAGCCTGACAAATACCAGTGTTACTGATATTTTAAATAGCTTTCCTTTTGTCTATGTAACAAATACAACGAGACACTGAAACATAGCATTCAAATTTTAGGAGTTTTTTGCAGAAATCTCAAACTTTTTGTGACAAAATGAAATCAAGATGGCTGAAAACATTTGACGCAACATGTCTTTTTATTAATTTTGATGAATATTTGTGCAGAAAAACACATTTAACACTTAGAATTATATATGTTTGATCAAGTCATTAAAGATTATTATACAGCCGCTGGACTCTACATACTGTCTGTGTTTTTTTAAATGCATCTATTTAAACCAAACATGTCCACATTTGCAGGTTTTTCTGAAGGAGGGCACTCTAATGAAGCTCTCCAGGAAAGTCATGCAGCCTCGGGTCTTCTTCTTGGTGAGCGATTACTAGAAAAAATGTCTAACATAAATCAAGTTTATGTTAGACATTTACATTCCTGTCTCCTTTTAAAATGGAGTTGATTTAAATATGTTGACATTTTGGTTGTGGCTCTGTAAATTTTCCTTTTTTCTTATTGTGTCCTGTGTGTCTGCAGTTTAATGATGCGCTCATGTACACCACTCCGGTCCAGTCCGGCCAGTATAAACTCAACAGTGTCCTCTCTCTGGCCGGGATGAAGGTTAGAGACTCACTGCAAACACAACAAGCATTTTTTATTTGTTTTTTAATTGCCAGCCAGAGGATTTACAGAAGACAAATACTTCACCTCATGTTGTAGATATTATACAAGACTACAAAATTAAGTGTTTATAGAAATGGAAAGAAACAAGCAAACAAAAAAACCGTCCAGGTTCAAATCAATTTCTAATAGTGAGAGAATCTTTTACTTTGATTACTTGAATCACAAATATTAATAATAATAATAATAATAATGGAAGTATAAATATTTTTTATTTCAATTCTTTACTTTCAATTTGTTTTATATATTCAGTTTGGTTATGTTTTCTGTGTGTATCATGCACTGATTATTCCCTTTCTTACTGACTGTGTCTTGTTTGTTTAGATTTTGTTCCTCTGTTAGATGTTGCTCTTTATTTATTTTTAATATTTGATTGCATATTGCATTTGTATGTCTGTTTGTACTTCTGTTTTTGATTCCCAGTCCTTTAAATATACTAGAGCTCATCTATACTATGAATTATTCAGCCTGAGTTTGCAGCAGCAGTTTTTGAACATTTCTCATACATATTAAATGGTGCACGATCTCTGGTGGTAATGTGTGTGTCTGTGTGTCTGTGTGTCTGTGTGTGTGTGTGTGTGTGTGTGTGTGTGTGTGTTCCAGGTGAGTAAACCGAGTCAGGAGGCCTATCAGAACGAGCTGAACATTGAAAGCGTTGAACGCTCTTTCATCCTGTCGGCCAGGTCTGCACATAGTAATCATCAGATTCTGCACATCAGAGCTATAAATATTCCTAAATGTGTTAGTTGTGTTCGCTGTAGCTGAGAGTTCTCGTGTGTTTTGTGTTTGCAGCTCCGCTACAGAGAGAGACGAGTGGTTAGAGGCCATCGCTAAGGCCATCGACGACTACACAAAGAAGAAAATAACATTCATATCAAGTCGAAGTCAGGAGGAGGTAAAACTTTAAATCTGTGTGTTCAGTGTTTCTGAGAACAGCTTCACTGGAGCTGCAACTATCCAATTATCTCCACCATCTATTAATCTGCTGATTATTTTTTTCAATTAATTGATAATCATTTTAGTCTGTGAAACATAAAAGAAAATATTTTTTTTAAATAGCCATCACACCTTCACACAGACAAACGTGTCGTCTTCAAATGTCTTGTTTTGTTCGACCAAAAGTCCAAATACCCCAAAATATTTACTTTACAATGCTAGATGACAAAGAAAAGCAGGAATTCCTATTATTTGAGAGGCTGGAATCAGAGAATATTGGAATTGTTTCACTATTTCTGGTTGAAAAATGACTAATCATCGATTATCAAAATAGTTGCCAGTTACTTTCCTGTCGATCCATTAATCGACTAATTGATTCAGCTCTAAATTTCACCCTGAATGTGTGTATGTTAACCCTGAATCTGTCTCGACTCAGGCGGAGTGTGTTGTTGACACCGGGGCCCCGTTGGGTTCAAAGGCTCCCATTTGGATCCCTGACCTGAGGGCCACCATGTGCATGATCTGCACCTGCGAGTTCACCCTCACCTGGAGGAGGCATCACTGTCGCGCCTGTGGCAGGGTCTGCACCACTACTGCTACTCCTACAACACATTGTTTAATAATAAACCCCCTTCTCATCACAGTTACATGTTTATCTGACAGGTGGTGTGTCAGGCATGCTCTGCCAATAAGTACTACCTGGAGTACCTGAAGAACCAGCCGGCACGTGTGTGTGACCACTGCTTTGCCAAACTGCAGGAGAACAGTAAGTAAAGATGGATTTTAGTTATTCTGGAAATTCAGCCGCACAAAATCAGATTTAAAGTCTGATGATATTATATATTTGGAAACTAAATTTGCAGAGGTGGAATAAGTATGTTTACTCAAGTACTTAAGTACACATTTGACGTACTTTACTTGAGTATTCCATTGTTTTCAGCTTTTGCAGCTTTGTTTTCCATCCCCTTCCTGTCCATTTGAAAATCATGCATCATCAAATTTTGTGGTTTTAAATATTTCAGATAAACTAAAGATGAATTGTTCCTTCATGGGTTGAGAAAATCCTCGTACTTCTTAAGCTAAATAAACTATTTTTAAATCCTCTTGGAAAATGCATCGTCATAAAGCTGAAAACGGCTGTTTTTCTGAGACACTCATGAAAAGTCGACTTTTTAGAGACTTTAACTTGTAATGGACTATTTTAACAGTGTGGTATTAGTACTTCCAGAACTGCAACAATCCTATATCTGTTTCCTCTGTGCGCTAGAGCTCCATTGTTGTCCAGAAACTATTAAAAACACATCAATGATCCTCACTGTTGCACTGACATGTTCCTTCATCACCATAAACACACACTGTAGTTCATTTAAACTCAATCACACATACGACCTCCTGCCGACCCAAATACTCTAGCATCAACTATCAGTGTCCATCTGTTTCAGGAAATGATGTAGTCTTTGTAAAGATGAGACTTTGTATCTGAAAGCTGTTTTTATAGATTTAAAAACAGCTGAAACGGGCGAAACTGACCTAACGCATTGTTGGTTTTGGTCTTTGACAATATTGACAATAACAAAAATACAGAATATAATCAGACAATTATCAATTATCCTTTAACATAAAATAGATTATTTACTTCATATGGTTTTGGTCTATTTATTGAGTTTCATTTTTTAATTCTTTTTTTAGGTGACCGCTGTGCCTCAACATCAGTTTCTCCAATCAAATCTGGAGCTTTCTCCTTCACTAGAAAACAGAAGAAGATTCCTGCTGCACTAAAAGAGGTAAGGAACATAAGTCAGCAGCGACATTTGCTGAGTACGTTTAGGTGTAATTTTGTGCATCTCAAAGATATCAAGTATGTGATTTATTTATTTTTTCTAATGCTGTTTTTCCAGGTCTCCGCAAACACTGAGAATTCCTCCATGAGCGGCTACTTAAACAGGTCAAAGGGCAACAAGAAGCAGTGGAAGAGGCTGTGGTTTGTCATTAAGAATAAAGTCCTGTACACTTACGCTGCCAGCGAGGTACGCACACTGTGGTATTTAGTTGTTTTTATACTTTTTATGCTTTTTATACCTTTTTGGTTGAGTCATTCTGATTTCTCCCTGTAGGATGTTGCAGCGTTGGAGAGTCAGCCCTTGCTCGGTTTTTTCCTGAGGGAGGAGAAGAACGGGCCGGCTCAGAAGCTGCAGTTCAAGCTGTATCACAAAAATACGCTGTTTTACATCTTTAAAGCTGACGACATCCCCACCGCCCAGAGGTATCTGAATTAAAATGTCAGACAGCGCTTTGAAGTTTTAATTCCATTTGTCAAAAACACAGCAGAAGAGCAGCTGATGTATCTGTTTACAGCGCACTCAAACAAACTCACGTTTTAATAAAGAAGTCACTCAATAATGATTACAACCGGGATTTGATTTGATCCTGCACACGGTAGTTTTAACACAACAACAGGACACAGTAAAGTGTGTTACCCTGCTGAGGTGTTGAAGCTGTACAGCCCCTTGTTTTAGCACTACCTGCAATATTTAAAACAGCCACTTAAAAAAAATTACTCTTATTTTGAAGACTTTTTTGTTTTATTTAAAGTTTTTATTTCAGTTTTAGCAACTTAGTTTTCTTTAATTTTTTTTTTTTTTATCTGTATCTATATGGTTAACAGATCATTTAATAAAAAAATGTAAAACTTAATTATAATAGAGTAAAACAGGTATAAAACTTTGACAAAAAGGATAAATAATTAACAAAAAGGGGGGGGGGGCTTTTTCATGTAGTCAAAGACATTGCATTTCCTGTGACTGCTTCACAATAAAAGCAACGTAATGTTTCACCAGGTTAAAGCTTTTAATGTGAAGCATATATACAGTATATATATATATATATATTGTAGTGTGTTTTTCCCAATAGTGGCTAATTTTCTGTTTTGCATTTTTGTCTTTAGATGGATCGAAGCCTTCCAAGAGGCAATGATTCTTGAACAGTAATTTGGTTTTGCAGCAGTGAAGTCACATCACAGCCCCGGAGCCAGTTGATAGAAAACTTACGACCCCTGATTGATCTCAGGTCAGGGGTCACCAGCTCAGGAAAGACTCCGGATGGACTGTTCAATTTAAACAGAAACCCACTGCAGAACGCCACATTACTCTATGTGGGGGAAACCAGACTGCTTTTCCCTCACAGAACTGGATTTTGTTTCTCTAAACATTATTGTGTACCAACAACAGCTACTGATGCTCAGCTGAGGTCAGAGTTAGGATTTTGTCACAGCTGTGGGTCAAAGGTCAAGTCCAGAAGCACGTCTGTGGAAGTGAGACAGAACAGTTGTCAGGAATATTTAAAGGAAGTCTGGGAATTATTTTTAACTGCAAACGGATGAAGGAATTACTTTTTTTGTGTGAAACAAAATGTACAAAACTGCCTTCATTCAAGCATGTTCATATTGGCTACACTTCGTAGTTTGGATTTTTTAAAGTGGGGTTGTATGAGGTTACCTACAGTAGATGACGGTCAATCATATTGTCACCACTTTACCTTGCTGCCCTTTCAGACGGGGAACTAAAGCCGTTATCTATGCTCTCTTATGAAAACAAAACAAAAAAAAGTCATTTTAGTTTGTTTTTTGCTATTGTGTGACTTTGGTATTTTAAAGGGTTAGTTCGGATTCACCAACGTCACACAATAACACAAACTAAGTAACTGATCGAGGCAGCAGCAGACCAGCAACTCCTATATTCTGTGAGGTAAAATTACTTTTTTTGTCAATAGAGTAGAGTTGATTTTGTTTTGCTGCTGCCCCCGTCCACAGCAGTACATTGCTTTGCTTCCGTGCCGTAACTCCTGTTAATTTTTTCAAACTGGGGGCCAACCGACAGTCATCTACTGTAGGTAATAGACTGAATATGGATAAGTACCTCATACTACCTCAAAACATCGGAACTATCCCTTTTAAGGCAAAATCTAAAGATAGAATTTAAAATAAAACACACACACATTATAAAATATTCAAACTGGTAGGATGTTTCATCTGAATCATGGATGAAAAGTATCACGATGTCTGTCAAGAGTTTAATGATGTAACAAGGTGGGATTTTACTGTGAAAATCCGACTTCTACAAAGAAACAGAAAGTTGATATTCTGCTCTTTAGGTTGATCTCTCTGGTTAAGAGATTTTACTCCTGTATTTTTACATTTAACATACAAAACATTTACGTGATGGGTTAAAGAAACAACATCCTGGAGAAAACTGGAAATGTCATGAATAATGTAGATATTTTTCATACAATTTTAAAATGTATTTTTTGCCTGTTTAACCACATTAGAAATGGTTAATGGCTAAAACTGTGTATATGGACATGAAAGAGCAACATTGACCTTTTTTATATCAAAGCCAAGAGCTAATATTTATAAAATAGGAAGATTTATTGTTTGAAAAGCACAGGCTGCCGCTTATTTTGGGAGTCAGGGTTTGTTAGGAAATATGTTTCCATCAGTTATTCTTTTAAATTTAAAAGAAAACTTCTTAGAAAAAAGGGGATTTTTTTTATGGGCAAATACTGTGGAAAGTATGCATGAACTATATTTCTAAGGAAATGCTCAAAAGGAAGAAAACATTTTGAATTTTGATGCTTGTTTTTGCAGACATTGTGCCTTATATCTCCTGTTTTGAGATGAATTGCAATAATATAGGTGCTCTGTTTGACATTCACTAAATAAGGACAAATTTAAGCATCCGGTTTGCATGACTACTCACTTTCTAGCCAGGGTACTCGAGGTTTGTAGTTTTAAAACCAGTAATTTATCAGGTCTGTTTCTTCTTGGTTAGGCTGCCATATGTTGCACTACCCCATCATTTCACAGTGGGAGAAACCCAAATCCTGCTTCTTTTTTTTTTTAGTGAAGGAATAAAACGGTTAATTCTGTCATTGTAGCTCTTTGGCTGCTGTTGTCATACAATTTCATGTGTGCCTCGTTCAGATTTGTGTTAGTGAGGAGCTGCCAAGCATGCATTACTTCATGATTGTACATTAACAGCGACCATTTGTAAACATCTACTCTATCAGAGTTAGTCTCCTATAAACAATGATTTTAAACTGTCAGGCAACAGTTTCTAATAAAAAATATATATATAAATATATTGTCCTCCTGTATTAATTTCCTGTTTTGTTACTTCAAAGGATGAAAAGCAGACCTGTCACAACTTAATTGCAGAGTGCAGACAGATGTGGGAGGCAGAGTTTGTATCTGTGTGCATCTATTGTCTGGCTCTCTCTTTGAGGAGGCGATGGTTCGAAAGATAAGGCATTTTTTATGAGTAACTCAATGTCGAAGCACTGAATTATACTTTATGCTCTATTTCCCCTCGTATCTCCCTAAGCTACGACTCTGGACTCCGTTAGATCCACCCTCTTGGGCAGGAGAGGGATGAAGCCTGTAAAAAACTGTCCTTCAATTAAAGAGAGTCCAAGTCCGCGTTAAGAAACACCGTCACAAGCTGAACACTCCAGGGTCGCATGCTGACTTTGCATATATATATATGCTGTGTATATATAAAAATAATTTGCTGGGATATACAGTATAATATCACCTTTGCACATCCCCGAAAATAAATTTAATAAATAAATATAAATAATAATAAATTGCACCGTCCTGCTTAGCGCTTTCCTTTTGTAACAGTTACGTTGTACTTATTTTTTAAATAGCATTTCTAAATATTTCTATTGTTATTGTTTTTTATTCTATATGTTTCTTGTCTATGCACAAATTAATTGAAGCAAAACCTACTTGGCAATACCAAATCCTGATTCAGATTATTATTATTATTATTATTATTATTATTTAGCATGTATTAAATAAGTAGCTTACTACTGTTACCATACACCATAGAAATAAAACACACATTTTGTTTTTTTATAAGTGGAACAAAAGTTTCACAGACTTGATGGTGTTACCCGGACATGTTTTTAATGCACAACCGTCCGTCTCCGTAATTCTTCCGTCTCAAGATGGCGGAGTATGCAAACATCGTCCGAAGGGCTTTTGGACAACTAGGAGGTCACGGTGGAGTCCGAGGGTTTTTTGTTCAGTTGTTCAGGTCAGTTTATTTGAATTGTTTTATTGTATATAATAAACCACCGTTGATGGCGGTGAGAGCGTCATAAAGATGTGTGACCCGGATCTTCGTGGTTAGAGCCGAGTTAGCATGTTGACAGCTAACTGTAAACCAGCCAGCTAACGGAGTCTGGACCTCCAGCAAACGTGAAATTATGTCAAACATGTAAATGTGTGTGAATGGGATGTCACGCCAAACTCCATTAAAAAAAAATGTCATAATTTAAGTGAGTTGTTAGCAGTGTAAGTTAAACCTACTGAAGGGGACTGACTGACATTACCTTTATTTAGCACAGACCTGCTTTACTGAGTGTGTGTGCACCTTTTTGTAATCATCATTTCATTGGCAGGGTGAATGATGTAAAGACAGGAGCCTTGGTTGGCGTGGATAAATATGGAAACAAATACTTTGAGGACAGCAAAAACTACTTCTTTGGTGAGTCAAGTTTCTCCAAATGTGCATGGACATTTTCGCAGGACTTTTGTACCAAATGTCTGCTGTTTTCAGGATGATTTTCCTGTTTCTCACTCTTTTACATCAAATCTTTTGCTGACAAATGCTGTTTCAGACTGACATATGTGTGATTTGGTAAATAAAATCTTTTGTCCATGTCAAAAACGTGTCCAGGACGTCACCGCTGGGTGATCTACACCACAGAGATGAACGGAAAGAACACCATGTGGGAGGTGGACGGCAGCATGGTTCCACCTGAATGGTAAGACCTGCAGTTTGTTATACAATTAATTAAGGCTGCAACCTCAGATTATTTTTATTTTTGTTTAATCTGCCGATATTCTTTTCAATGAATCGTTCTCTGCACAACAGGCATCGCTGGCTGCACTCTATGACAGACGACCCCCCCACCACACATCCTCCAGAGCCCAAGAAGTTCCTGGCTGAGGTGCACCAGTTCAACGTGAGTGGCAGCTCGCAGCAGTACGTGCCCTTCCCCACCACCAGCAAGAAGATCCACGAGTGGGTTCCACCCAAAGCTCAGTGAACTCTGACTGCATATTTGTAAATTATGTTATCCTGCCAACATGTCCTGAATAAAATCAATATATAGACCTTTATGATGGGAGTGGCGGTTCTTACATAAACCTTTTTTTTTACAATAGCAGTGTTGATTGATTTATGGTTTAAGCTTCAATATCTGACATTTGAGTTAATGCTTTGTTAGTATGTGACCAACCTTAAAAAATACTTATGTTTTTTCTTTTTAATAGGTTTTCTTTTTCTGTCAGAATTATAAATCCACCTCAACAGCATTTCCATGCCTGTTTAATAAAGAGGGTATGTCACTGATACAATTCAAAGAAAAATCTATTGGTCGACTGCAATACAATTTATTGTAAAATTCTTTTTATACAGGATTTTTTTTATTCTCAAATTGCGTTCCTGTGAAAAAACACCAAATCAGACATCTGATATTTGACCCAGACTACGCAGCTTAAAGTTAGAAACCACTAGTTTAGTCTTTCACAATTGTTTAGTGTTTTAAAAGCATGTTATATTATCTATTGTGTAAAATATTCATCTTAAAAGTAAGTAGGAACTAAAACTGTCAAATAAATGTAGTGGAGTAGAAAGTAGAAAGTTGCATAAAATGTAAAAGTATCTCAAATTGTACTTAAGCTCATTATGTGAGTGAATATACTTAGTTACTTTCCACCACTGGTCTGTACTATATTTCAGTCCCACTATGAAGACAGCCTTGTGTCAGAACAAGCAGCAGCGACTGTAACAGCGAGTTTACACTGTGTCTCTGCTGCGGGATGATCACTGCAGGATTATGCTGAGCCGAAGGAAAGTTGCAGCATGCAGCATTTCACACCGAGGCGAGTAGAGATTCTCCAGAGCTGACGGGTCACACTGTGGGACAGTTACTGGATATGCTACACACTCATGATGACTCAGAGTCCCTGTGAAACTCCAGCCAGGACCAGCAGTGCTCTGATATGCAGAAAAGGAGGTTTGTGTTTGCTTATTAGTTCCTCTTTTTGAATATTATATGTGGATGTTTGAGCATTTTTCACCTGTTAATTTGTATTAAATAAAGTACATTGAGCTAAAACTAACGCAGTCTAATAAAACTGCCCTGCAATGAATGCTACTTTTATATAATTAAGTTTTGCTTGGTTAATTTGGAGCTGGTAAAGAGAGGCGCTGATTCAACTTTGTGGTTATGTTGCTGCAGGATGTCATTTGTCTTGCTGTTAAATTGTGTTGCATCACTTTGATGAGTGTTTTTAATATTTTGGACCAATCTGTTTATATCAGTGAGTTAATAATAGAAAAACAACCTTCATGAAGGGAGGATTTATTGCATTTATTTTTTCAACTTTTTATTTAAATAAAAAAAAAAAAAAAAACAGATATACATTATTATAACAATATAAACATATACATGATAGATACATACCTAAATAATGAACAAACAATATTAAATTGATTCATTTCAATAAGGGAAGTAGATAGATGTCATTTTAAGACTTTTTTTTTTTTACCAAGGTAATTGAAGATATTCAATCTTTATTGTTTTGGTTTTGTATCCAAAATAAATTATATGTACCATTAATAGGCTGCAATACTAATGTTTTTTTTCATCCAGCGCCTTCACCACGTCAACATTTTACATTTTTACTTTAATTTATGACCGAATATCTGCAAAGCTAATGACATTCCTGCAGCTGTACATTGTGTTCTGTGCAGATTAGCACATGTTAGCATATTAGCATGCTAACATATGCTAACCACAGACGGTGAATACATTAGCATATTAGCATTGGATTTCTTTGTGCGTATGTTAGCATCACTAGCAGTTAGCAAGACTGTGAACTCTTAAGTGTTTATGTTTTTAGTGTTGACATGATGCTACAATATTATTACCAGTGGTGGAGATTAACTAACTAATTAACTAATTTTACATTTACTCAAATACTGTCCTACTTTAGTACAATTTTAACCTACTTCCGTATTTTCCATTTTCTCAGACATTGCACTTCACTACATTTATCTGATATATTTAGCTACTTTGCAGATTCAGATTATAAATACAAAATATAATAACTATATATAATATATAAACTTATTATGTTGTATTGTTAAAGATTAAGATAGATTTTTATGCCCAGGGCAATTAGTATTGAAGGTAAAAATATGATTACTTATTTCGAATGTGATGTATTGTTGTTGTTTATCTTATTTGGGACATTTCATATTCATATAGCAACATTTCTTTTTTAAGTTGTTTTCAATTTTTTTAAGTAGAATGTTATTTTGTAACAAATTAGAAATGCATGTAAGAAGCTAAAATGAACTTGTTTGTCTGAAGAAGTCTGTCACAAAATTATTTTTATGTAATTTATTATTATTAATGTTATTATTTATATTACTTTCTGATGCAGAAAATGTTTTCTTTCTTTATTAGTTAAAGGCTAATGGCTGATTATTTGTACATACTTCAATCTAAATAAATAAATACTAAAGTAATTAAAATGAGCCCCACCTTTGCAGCTGCAACATAAAAAGCTCTGAACACATTAATGCATTATTAATTATAATCTAGTAATATAATATATATGATTCTGAAAGGGGCCATTCGGCATGAGTACTCTTATTTTTGGTATTGTGAGTATTTTAATGTCAATACTTAAGCAACATTTTGAATGCAGGACTTGCTCATTTTACTGATAACTCTTCTACATTTGTGTTTCAACAGTTGAGACATTGTCTTTCTAGTTTCAGGGATCTGGAGCTGCTAAATGAGGAGACTCACTGTGTCATCACTTTTACTTCGAGGGGATGTTCTGGAGGAAAAAGAAGAAGAAAGTCATCTTAATGTAAGTTTCAGCACACAACATGTCTGAAACAGTGTTTAATATCCATTCAGTTGTGGTTGTGATTTGGCATCGTGAGTCCGCCCTGTCCCTATATCAGTGCAAGATCAGTGAGAGAGTGAAAAAGGCTTCTGGCATTCTCTGGAGTCAGCACTCTGTCGTCTTTATTTAGAAACCAGAGGAGACTACGCTCAGAGAATGGATCGAGGCAGCACCTCATCCAAAATCATTGACATTAATTAAGGAAAACTGCTTTGCCGGATGACAATAGGCCTGAGTGGCTTTTAAATGTGTGCTCAATGAACGGTTGGGTTGGTGCTCTTCTGGTTTAACGCTGCAGCAGATTGCTATTGTCTGATTCATCCTCTGCAAAATGGAGCAGATGATCTCTCGCTGCCTTTAAAAGTGCTGATGCAGCAGCATGCTGAAGCTGCTCGTGATGGCAGCTTGGTACCAGAAAGAGGCTAAAGAGGGTCGTGTGACTCGCCTGGGTGTCCTGACACACTCCATGTCTGGCCTCTATCCTCCCTCCTACCAACTGTCACATCTCTGATCTGCATTTGTAGTCCATCCCCTCCTCCTTCTCTTCTTTGATCCTCCATCTCATCTCTTTAACATCACTGTATTTCTCTCCCCGTCCTCTCTTCTTGCATCATTCATGCCCGACTTGCTCCCAATGGGTGGATTTGAGTGTGAGATCCTTGATGAGTATTTTCAGGCTTCCCCGTTTTATCTCTAATTCTCCTAATGTTGCTTATTGGGTCGGTGCCTCGGGTCTTTTATTTTTAAGGCCTCCCTCTTAGCGTTTTTGCTGTGAGCAAATGCCAACACCCCTGTTCTGTCCACTTCCTCTGTGTGTTTCTGCACACAAGAGGGAGAAACTCTGAGCTAGAAGTGAGGAAAAGTCAAGCTAAAGCTTTCAAGATTTTCTTAAATGTTTTTCGTAATCTTTTGTTGTTTTGTAATTCTCATAGTTCACATGTGAGCGATGTGTTATTCCCTCTTTGGCCTGTAGGTGGTGCACTGTTCCTGCAGAACAAATCATTTTGTGTTATTAGGAAATGATTCTTTGTCATGGCAAACATCTCCCAACAGAATAGAGCATGAATAACTAATTATGTTGATTAAGGCCGGATGACATGTAGGTGCTGCAGTTCTGCTTAATTAAGGTTATTAGTAACCTGTGCTTTTTATGCAGACAAGTCCTGCTGGGAAAAATATTCCTTCATGACCTAAAACATAAAGTGGGCTGTGATTATGTGCACGTCTTGAGTTATTACTTCATAGGATAAGACTTAATAATTGTAAGTAACTGTCAGTATCACCACAGCCTGATATATTATATATTATTCCCTTTTGTCACACTGTATAGGCTTTTTTTTTTTTTTTTAAATCAGATTCACTTGAATGAACCCTTTTGGCTTTTTGACTTTTACAAATTTTTCGATCATTTTGGCTGTATATGGCATACATTTTAGCAAGGGTGTGAGTTATTTTAATTTTATTTTGGAAGTTGAACCTCAGCTCCTATAATAAGTCTATAACAAACTGTCAGACATTCAGACCCTTAAGGACAGAAATGTCACAATGTTTTGATCCCACAGCCTTAACAGAAATACAATATGCATTATATTATATTAGGCTTTCATATCTAGAGCCCGGCTTTTAAATTGTACTTACCTAATTTAAATCAATATTGCTGCTAATCATAGACATATCCCAGACTTAGAAGAAAAAAGAAAAAAAACTAACATTTAGTATACAGGAAATAATTAAATTTTTTGTGATTTTTCAATTGTATTTTTTAACATTGCCATTCTGAAAATGAATTCATATTTGGTAGTGATGATCAGGACTGAAGTTGGTTCAGAGATTTAACTTCAGTTCAGTGAAGTTGATGATAAAGATCAATGTACTTCAGGTTGGCTGGATGACAAGAAACAACATTGACCGTGCTCTCACACCCACTTGTAAAGCATATGCCTTTGAGCATGATGAGTGGGAGTGGGTGCAGAGTCCAGCCTTGGTCACACAAACACACACACACACACACACACACACACACACACACACACACACACTTATCTGGCTCTGCAGATTAGAAGTGCGGTCTCTGTCCTGCAGAGTGTGTCCACCCCCGCGGGAGCGAGTCTGGCTGGAGATTCCTGCACAAACTTAACGTCTCCCCCCCCCCCCCCCACCCACCTCCTCCTCCCTCAGTGTCTGTCCCCAGCTCTCCATCCTCTGCCTGCTCCCTCCTGATAGGCAGTTGAGATTGTTATTACCGAGTGTGCCCGTGCCAGTGGAGGGTGGCTGATAGAGATCAAAAAGACTTTCCGGCTCGGGCTGCCTTTTAAGGTGGTCTTTTCCCAAGTGTGTGAGAACAGCGCAGGACAGGACAGCTTGGGAACGCAGCCCAGGACGAGCCAACATGTGCAGGGTGTGATTTAAGGTGCACAGGGAGCCGCTGGTCTGAGGCTGGAAGACAGGAAGCAAAATATTTCACAATAAGACGGATTGCACACACAGACTAGATCGACACACATACACACACACACACACACACTCCTCCCTCAGAGGGTAGTCCTAAAACTTCAAAGAGGCAGACAGAGCTCTCTGATGTGCAGAGGTCTTCTGAAGCTGCTGTGGCATGCACTTTGACCTCAGGCTGTGAGGAAGAGGAGGCATGAGGAAGAACTACAGCGTTATCCCGCTCATCTATGTGACAGAGGTAGCGTTACTGCACTTGTTAATCGGCTTGTTTTTCCGTTTGTTCGATGTGATAGATAAGGGACTCGCTTCTCTTGCTGTTGTTAAAGGTCAGGTGAAGTCGGTCACATGTGTTGAGCAGTGCATTATTGCCCTCGTGAACTTGACATTTACGTGAGTCACATGTGAAGCTCTATATAAACTTCTACTGAAATGCATTACATGCCAAGATTGTACATCCTGAAAGCTTTTTCAGGCTTGGCATTCTCGGTAAAGCTTGCTCTAATTAGACAATAGGTTGATTTCTTTAATACTTTTATTTCACTTTAGTTTTATTACACAAAAACCACGAGGTCTAGATCATTTCAAAGCTGTTAAAGGCAGGACTATAAAGTTGATGTATCATTGCTGCCGTGTCGATGAATTCGTTATTTTTTTGTGTTTTGCAACCAGAGGTGATCATGGAAGTGGTTTTTTAACTGTTACAGCTTGAATCAGTCAGGCAAGTTTTACCACGTTTGTGTCTGTGTGGAGCATGTGATTGGTCTTTGCTGCTCCTGTAACATCTAAGGAATGCAAGCCACAGATCTTCACGCACACCTCTTCAATTGCAGAGCTTGTTTTCTTTTTCCCTTTCTGTCTCGCTCGCCCTCTGAAGCTTCTCCGTTCAGTGCTCGAGCAGGAGGTCATGTTTGTGTTCCTCCTGTCTTTATCTGTCCATCACAATCTCGGCCGCTCTATAAAAATGTTTTTTTGTGCACTCTGTCGCTAAAAAGAGAGGCTTCCCTGAGCCAATGCTCGCTGTGCTTTGGGCAGCACTTATTGTGCTGATGCTGTGTTTTTGTGTGTGCATGCATTATGTGCCTCAGTCTGCCAGGGTATGCGCAACGAAATGCTATAAAAAATTATGTTACGTAACCCATTCAGTATAATGGGGCTCTTCCTGTCAAGGCAACAGCCTTTGCCAGTCCATAAACAAGGAAATAGTAGAAGGAAGAAGCAGCAGGACGTTGCGTTTTTATTGCTCCCCAGTTGTTTCCCAACCTCCTCAAGCTCTGCAGAAAAGTCCTGCAACAAGGCTGCAGTCCAATAGTCTGAGGAAGGTTCCTAACAGGGTGAAATGAGCCAGAAATATCGAAGTGGCAGCCGTGATGAGAGCTGGTCGAATTCTTTAAATGGTGAGGAAAGGTGCTTCAATGCTTCCTTTGTTATCTCCTTTAGGGTACACTGGACCATCCTTTACCAAAGAAACGGCCGTCCCACAATTCCTTGCGGCAGCAACACTTAAAGCGACGCACCTTTGGGACGTTCACAAAGACAAGCGATCAACACGATCGACGTTAGGGCTGCATCTAGCGTTTATTATTTGTATTATTGATCGATCTGCTGATCACTTCCCCTCAGACATACAGTGTAAGCAGGACACGCAGACTTTATAGTTGTTTAGCCTCTTTTTGTTGTGATTTTGTGACTCTTTGTCGTCGTTTCTTGTTTCTTTTTGAGTCTCTTCCTGGTCTCTTTGAGAGACATTTGCAGGGGAAGGCCATGGGGGCCCTGTAGCCTGTTCAGTAATCCATCTATGAACCTTGGTAATTAAGTAAAAATGCTGGCATGAAACAACGCGGTAAGAACGCACGGTGCAAAGTATCTGACATGCTTTATGTTTTAGTCGTCCATCTTTGGAACCATTTAGTTTCACCAGGACAATAACATCCGCCGCAGGATAATTACGCATCCTGATGAATCCTCCTTCACGTCGTTCCTTGAGCTCATGACGTTTTCCATCAAGGTCAAGTAAAAGTATTTAGGAAAAGACATAATTTTTTTGGACTGCTGGACTGCAGCCACAGTGTTTTTAACAGAGGTAATATCTCAGAGGACACCACAGTGTAAGGACACAATTCTCTCTAATACTTTAACACGCTAATATCGAGTAGGTGCAGCGCTGTGCCTCAGTGCAGCTTAACAGAGCTGCTGGCAGCGCTGGAGACTCTTGTAATATACTTTCTACATCAACAGGATGAGGCCCTTTTTGAGTCTAATTTACCGTGTGGCTCCAGGGATGGCAACGCTTTGGTCCAGCCTGAAATATCTCAACAACTCTTGGATAGATTGCGATGACATTTTGTGCAGGCGTTCAAGGTTTTTAGAGCTTTTTCTGCCTGGTGCGGTTGAATATTACACTATGAGAGCGGTAGAGTGAAGCAGAATAGTAAAGTTGTGGACTAAAGAGACAAACAATGAGCTGAAACTCAATATAAAGCTCTTTAAAGGGAGAGTTAATCCCAAAATGTATGTTTTTCTTCTTCCCTGTTGTGCTATTTAGAAATCTAGATTGTTTTGCTGCGAGTGTTGGAGACGTATGCACGTCTGCTTCTCTATTTTTCAATCTCAACAGCAATGTCTCTTACCAGATATCATCACCCGGTTACTCCAGATGATAATATAATAATTGATGATTTTCATACAAGAGATGCAACTTTGCAAAAAAATGTTTTCATGCAAATTCAACACATTTAAACAAGTAAATAAAATATTAAATATATAACTGAAATTAAATACTGAGACCATTAAAAATAATAATAATTAGAAAGTAAAGAACATAATAAGAATGATTAATTATAAGCAAACATTAAATAAATAGGTTTGGAACCGTGGTGGAGTGCAGAAATACTCTGTTACAAGTGAAAGTCATGCATTTAAAATTGTACTTAAGTACTACATTACTTTGATAAATAGTTACTTTCCACCACATAATGTTTTTCTGCATAAAAGACTTAAACAGTTTATCAATTGTGAGAAATAATTTCCGGCAATAACAAGTATTTGTGGTAAACACTGAGTCTCCATCACTGATGAGCGCTACATGCATGATGATGATGATGATGATGATGATGATGATGACCTTCACTGTGCAGGAACACACACACACACACATGCACACACACACACACGCACACACACACACACACACACATTCACATGTTTGGCTTTCTATTACTGTGTGGACACCTTATAAACCCTAACCCAACAGTTTAAACTGCCCCAGTGGTGTGTGTGTGTGTGTGTGTGTGTGTGTGTGTGTGTGTGTTGTCATTAGAGTCTGAAAAGCCCCCCAAAAAAATCTAGAAGCGTTATTTTCTTTCCACATATGTGAATAACATTAAACCAGATATGATGGATTTATTCATAATTGACTTGTCTGGTTAAATAAAAGTTAAAGAGAGCCGTGTGTGTGTGTGTGTGTGTGTGTGTGTGTGTGTGTGTGTGTGTCTGTGCCTCATTAACATATAACCTTGTCTTGTGTACCTGGAGGAAAAACTCTCTTTGGTGGAAACAGTTTTAGTTTTTTCTCTGTCGTCATCTGTTTTCTCTGTGAAGTCAGCAGAAATAAAAGAAAGGTCAGATTCTCTCTGTTCTTTATTTCATACTGTCTTGACTTTATGTTCACTCCAGTTGCCAGTTTATTAGGTCTTATACAACAGCACTACAATAAATGCTGCCTTCGTTATAATGTTCAGTTCTGAGAGGTTCAACTTTATAGTCATTTTGGCGGATGCTGTTTGTGTTGCTGTGGGACTGTATTGTGTTATACTGAGATATGCTTCTAATATTTAGCTTCTATTACATCTAAACTAACAAGTAAACACACCATGAAAGACGAACGCAGCAAATGTTCACTGTTAAATGCCACAAAGCTACAGCCAGCAGGCGGTTAGTTTAAGTTCAAGGATACTTCATTTGTCCCTGTGGAAATCTGTCTGGGACATAAATGCTGCCACATAAAACAAACAACACAATTAGGCCTATAGTGCAGCAACAAACATAAAGTGCATCTAATGTCTAATGTCTCTCGGAGCAGTTTGTATTCTGAATACAAGCAATGGGAGCGCGTCTATCTTTAAAGATAAAGTTAGACTTTTAGGGAAATATGGTTATTCACTTTCTTTCTGAGAGTTAGATGAGAAGATACCACCATCTCAAGCTTAATATAAAGCTACAGCCAGCAGCCGATTAGCGTAGCTTAGCATAAAGACTGGAAACAGGGGGGGAAGCTAGCCTGGCTCTATATGAAAGCAAGATAAATTCTGCCTACCATAATCCTAAGGTCGCAGCAATTCTTCAGTTAAGAGAGCGCAGCTCGAAAATAAAACAATGTCGTAAAAACTGGATAAAAATCTGACCTTTTACATCCGATCTGCGTGAAGCGACGAGGAGAATGTTTTTAGTCTCTTCAGCGCAGCAGAAGCTTCAGGGGATGTTTTGCTTTCATCGATGCACCAAATCTTAAAACATTACGTTTTATAATGACAGTATATGAATGTTAGTGTAGGTGTCTGTCAGACCTTTCATCTCCCTCTGACCTCTTGCTTTAATGTCACACCTCTCCGTATCTCCCTCTCTCTACGCCTCCATATCACAGCAGCTGTCATTTACTCTAGAAAAATAAATTAATTCTCTAAAGAGGAAGACAAAGGGAAATGAAATGTCACAAGCTGGTGGTGCAGTGACGTGGGCCTGTAGCAGCGATGACACATGAAAGCCTCCTCCGCCCCACACGCTTTGAAAGAGTGACCCCTTAGATATTTATTTCAAACGGCCTCTGGTGCCGTGTTGGCTCAGAGAGGCCGCGCTGTCCTTTATGAAAGTATTCACACATTCTGCAGCGTTCGGATTAATAGTTAAAACATGCCACAGGCAACAATCAATGTGTAACAGAAGTGTTTCCTTAAGTAAAAGTACCAAAACAACAAGTAAAAGTCCTTTAACTTTAGTATTAGTAGCCGAATGTACTGACAATACTAAAAGAAAAAGTACTTATAATGCAAAATGTCCCATTTCAGAATAATGTATATTGTTATATGGTGTTATTATTATTTTATTTATTATTTATTTATGCATTAATGTGTTCATGACTTAAGCTGGTGAACGTGAAGCAGATTTTTCTATATATAATGTTGATTATATGTTGTGATATTAATCTGAATCGGCAATGAAACTAAAGTTATCAAATATTTAACATTATATTGAATATTTAAATAAGTCTATAAAATATAAAAAAATTAAATAAATAAATAAAAAGCGATATTTAGCTTTAAATTATTAAAAAATAAATAAATAAAACACCTCACATTTGAGAAGTAGAGAATGTTTGACTTTTTGCTCGATAAATAACTGACCTGATTAATCGATTCTGTGATACATGTTCGACCTCCTACTTATCAATGAATTGACTAATTACTGCAGCTCTTTACATTTATATGAAGTTTTATTGGGCTTCTTTTGAGTAGGATGGATTTTTACCGCACATTTTTATGTTCATGGATTCGAAGTTTGTGTCAAGTCCCAAGTGAATTAATTGTGAACGCACATGATTAACTCGACATCATTTTGACGGCAAAAAAATAAGTTTTTAGTGCCTATGAGTCACGCTGGATGCTCACCTGTGCAGAACCGGAATTCAACCTTTTGACTCACATGTGGGTGCGTGTACTTGCATTGTAGCTGCATTAAAAAAACAAAACAATGTTGACACAACTCAGTGTGCGGGCGCTTTTTAGAGGATTGTTTTTGCCTTTCTGTGCCAAACGCACTCACCTGTAGAGAATGTGTTTACTCTAAATGTGAGCAATGCGGTTTTTAGTCGCATGTATAAACAATGTCTTTTTGCCTGGACTACAATGTTCTACAGACAAAAGACTTGAGACTGGTTTGATCATAGCACGAGGAAGCGAATGCAATGCAAGGCTGTTCATGCATCAAGAATATAGTGATGAGGAAACAGCCAGAAGCTGCTTGTGGGTGAAAGCAGCTTGCTGATGAAATAGCAGGTAATCAAAGACTTTTACTTTACAACACGATCACAAACTGTGTGAGAAGAATGAGTGTCAGCATGAGTTCACGTCACTGTGTGGAATTGATAACGCTTGAATTGCTGCTTGATTGAGACCTAAGGTTTTTAGAGATACTGTGGCCAGGAGCCTCCAGAACTCCCTTTATAAGAATTATTTAGATTTTTCATAATTATTTAATTTAGCTTACAGTTCACTTGTATTTTCTGAATTTTTTATTTCCCATTTTGAAGGCCTAACGCTGTCTCCACACTGCAAGGAGTAACATTTAATTGGAGAAATTCTGAATCCTTCGGTCTGTGATCCCACCTCAATGCATTATAACTGTTAGAATTATTCACTTATTCGTTTCTGATCTAAATCAGTAAATATGTTCAACTTAAGACTGAAAACATTTAAAGAAACTATGTCAGAGAGAGTCACAGGATTCATTTTAAATGAAAAAAATGTCAAAACATTTATATAATTCTCAAAGTATGGAGTCATATATGACAAATTAAAGTATATTGAGACTAAAAACACTGAAATCTATCTTCCCACCATGTGTATGCTTGGAGAAGGTTGCACAAAGACCTACAGTCCTGGATCTCTAGTGATAGTTGATGTATTTAATAATGTAGCTAATCAGAACTTATTTGAGTGTATTTTGGGATGATAGGAGTAGTTTTTACTGGAGGTTGAAACCATCTGTTTCTGTTCACAACTACTGTATGTAATAAAACTGCGTCAGGCTTTGTGAAATAGTGTCCGTGTGATTAACCTTGACAGCGCTGCATCTATCTGCTGCAGACCCTCCATTCCATTCAGTTTAAATTTACCGCCAGAGTACGTTAAGAAACGCTGCCAACTTTTTTCGCTCCCAGCATGTCCATTCAAGTGCCCCATTGATTTAGTTCCCCTGCTATGCCTGGACAAAAGATACGGCTGGAAACTTAGTTCTCCTCGAGGAAATGCTATTATAGTGGCTGAAAAGAGCTGGAGGAGGAGGAGGGAAGCTTCTTCTGGTCCTTTGTTTGACAGAGAGTTGCTTTTGAGGTGGATATAGCGAAGACAGAGAGGTAGAAGAACAGTGAATTACTGGAGATCACGTCAGTTGGTTACTCTTTATAGCTTCACACTTAGAAAAGTACGACGTGGAGATTTACGTATCGTTGTTTTAACGAGGGTTTCACCACACAAAGTAGTTCTCATGTGGTTTTCTAGATCTTACAAAATATTAACACAAAAGTGTCAATTCTACGTAGCAAACTGAGCTAAAAAACAAAGATTACGTCAGTTTGCTAGTGCTAAAGGTTATGCCAATTATACTAGCTAAATCAGATTTTAGCATTATCAGACATTTTCCACTTCTGAATACTACTGACTTTGAAACACATAGAGTATTTCTTCATGTACGAATAAAGACATACAGTTAAAGCCGCCAAACGTCAGACAGACAAAGTTAGTACCTGCTGAAGACATTGGGGCATTTAGCTAAAGATCCATAAAGACCAAAAGCAGAGCTAGATAAAAGATACATACAGAAACATGACTCCAAGTTAATGAACCAAAACGAGACACAATACGACCACAAAGAGACACAAATGTCCAGACCGAGTTGCAAAAATCTAAAAAAGAGACAATTTTTTTTTTTTTTTTCCCATTATTTTTTCATAATTTTTCATTTATTTTTCATTATTTTTTCATTATTTTTTCATTATTTCTTCATTATTCTTTCCTTATCTTTTCATTATTTTTTCATTATTTTTTCATTATCTTTTCATTATCTTTTAATTTTTTTTTCTTTTTTTTTAATTATTTTATCTTTTCATGATTTAAATGCAAATGACATGTAATGTGTCTATATTTTTTGGTATTTCCTACACAAAAAAACAATGACAGTTTCTAAGCATGACAATGCACCTCTCTAAACACCCCTTATTATTTTTTCATTATTTTTTCATAATTTTTTCATTTATTTTTTCATTATTTTTTCATTATTTTTTCATTTATTTTTCATTATTGTCTCATAGTTTTCTCATTATTTTTTTTTCATTATTTTTTCATTATTTCTTCATTATTTTTTTCTTATCTTTTCATTATTTTTTCATTATCTTTTCATTATTTCTTCATTATTTTTTCATAATTTTTTCATAATCTTTTCATTATTTTTTCATTATTTTTTTCCTTATCTTTTCCTTATTTTTTTCATTATTTCTTCATTATTTTAAACAACCTCTTTGAATCTGTGGCTCCTGTGCATTGTCTCTTAATCCGTCCACGTGCTAGATGTCTAAATATGCAACCGTTTGCTAAATTCAACTTAAAAGGTGATGATAATGCTAGTGTGGCGTCTAAAGTAGCTTCATCTACAGTAACTAGATGCTATAAGTACTTGGGAAGGACTTAAACTTAGTGATGGATTTACGAAGAGCTGCAACTCAGCGCTGGTCTCTGAATGTCTACATTTCATACAGTTTGATATGCTGGTTGACCCTGTCGCTGGAGTGTGTTTGATAATACCATGTCAGACCACTGAGCCCTCTCTGCTGATTAATTCTGCCTGGTGATATATGTGGATGCTCGGGCTGATTAGTCACTGTCCCCATTGCCAAACGGCAGCCACAGCAGCAGCAGTCTCTCGTGCTCTCTCCCCCCTCTGTTGCAACACGTTTGTGTGCGAGTAAGGATCATTACCCGTCCACTACTGAGCCTAATGGGGCTTATCAGCATCACTAGCACAAGGTGAAAAGAACATTCATGTAGTTGAAACTAGCCTTGCTGACAAATCCATTTTTTTTTGACAGCGGGATCCAGAGGGATTACATCGTTTTCAGTGTGACACAGATGTTTGCCTGCTGCAGCGTTATAAAGTAAAAAAAAAAAGAAAAGAAAAAGGTTACAAGCAAACAAGTGAAAGAAAGTGAAGGGGAGATAAATTTAAAAAAAAAAAAAAAAGCCACGAGGTGAGAGAGACAGGAAGGAGACGCTCCGTTAAAAGAAAATGTAATTGCTGGCACTAAAGCATTGATTTAATAAAAGAAGTGAGCAGGACGTTGACAGCTTTAATAAAAAGAGAGTGTCAGTTGAGGACACACAACGATGAAGAGTTGGTGCAATGAAAGAAGGGATGTAATCTTCTGTTATGTAATCCAAATATACATCGTCACCTCACTGCTCAAACACTGAGCCCAGAGGACGTGCACGTGTTTCAATTGATTCTGTCTTCGCCCCGCGTGAAAGATGAGTTTTATTAGCAGATGCACAGACACAACAGTGGGGCACAGCTTTTAGCCTCTGAGCTCATCTGGATGTAGACGTATTCCCAACTGACAGTAGCAGAATTATAAACACATTAGAGCGTCTACGCGACAGTGATATCAGCCAGACATTAGGCGGGAGTCATAACTGTGAAATCAAGATCTTAATGTAATTCTCTCCACATAATTTCTTTTTCTCCCGGCACTCCAATATATTATCATTTGCTTGTCGTACACATCCGTCCCCTTGTCTATGTAACGGGTGGAAATGTATGCAAAATGTATTAAACATGGTCTCCTCTAGGTGTGACCTCATCTCCACAACGTTTGGTGATTTGACTAGTTGCATTACATCCGAGCGTCTGTGCGTAGCAGCACTGTCTATCCAAAAGTGTTAAAAGAGAAAGCAATGAGGCGTGTCTTTTTACCGAGAGACGTCTCAACATTGTCATTTTTATTATTATTCGGTCTCAAGTTGAAAATATTTACTAACTAACTATCTGATCAACGAATAAGGGAATAATAATAAAAAATAATAATGTTTAATGTCTATTTAAAGAAACTATGTCAGAGAGAGTCACAGGATTCATTTCAAATGAAAAAAATGTCAAAACATTTATATAATTCTCAAAGTACGGAGTCATATTTGCACTGATTTAGATGACAAATTAAAGTATATTGAGACTAAAAACACTGAACTCCATCTTCAAACTGCCCACCACGTGTATGCTTGGAGAAGGTTGCACAAAGATGGGAAATTGTACGTACAGTCCTGGATCCAGTGCCATCTATCCAAAAGTCTTAAAAGAGAAAGCAATGAGACGTGTCTTTTTACTGAGACGTCTGAGCACACAGTCTGCTTTCCCTTCCTGTCTGACTCAGACACACAGCAATAACCCGCAGGATTAGGACAGCTGTTCGTCAATTAGCTCTCAGTTTCTTGTCTTACTTTCTTTTCCGTCCATCAGTTTCCTTTCTCACACATATTGGATGTCCATTACTGTCAGTGACGGCCAGTGATATTATCATTGACGTCAGTTTTACTGGCATTCATCCTCCATATGTCTAAATGAGGTGGACCTTTACAAGACAACACACACACACACACACACACACACAACTAAAGTCTTAACAAAAAGAGAACTTCTTAGGTTATGCGAGGTTATTGCGTTGCATTTCATCATACAGGTGTTTGTGTTATTCTGGTTTTTTAACATGATTTTTAAACTGCTTTTTTTTAAACCAACACATGATTTACAGTATATCCCCTTTTTATCTGTTTTGTTCGCCCCCCACTCCCTGAGGGAACTACGAGGCTCCACTCAGTTCACCGGTCACTGTGTCTCTGTCTGTTGTTGAATTGCAAATGAGGCTGATGAGCGACGTTAGTGTGAATCAAAACAGTGTTTGCGGGAACCATGGAAGCTGAAAGACGGTAAAACGATCCGTAGAGCAGAGGGGAACTACAACGTCAGGTGATTATTCTCTGTGGGTTTATCACTATAGCTCCTTTCATACAAACATGCAGCCCAAAGAGCTTACACTATGACGCTCTACGTGGCCGTAGTTATGCCGGGAGTAGAGGAGGAAGGTGATGTAGTATAAAGAGCGACAAAGTGTGTTTTCGCGTAGGGAGGGGGTCGGGGTTTCCTTAAACCGAATCAAGTAGTTTTGTTGACTAAACCTACTCAAGTTTCCTGTGAACACAGAAGTTTGTTTTGAAAAGAGAGTGTACGTATGTAATGAGCGGAAACTGGCCCTGGAGGGGTACGTAGAGCGGCCGGATATGACGAGTTGGGAGTGAAAACATGTTGACATTCCAGAATCAAAAAGTTCTGACCCCTGAATAACTGATACTCCGTTCTGTGTAATATGATACATAATAAAGATAACACATTCTGGAAAGTTCAGACCTTAGTAACCTAAACATCCCAGAACCCCAGCGAAATGTTCAGATTCCCCCCCCGAAGGTTCCCAAATCCCACGGGAACATTCTGGTTCCCTCAACGTCCCAAACTCTGTCAAACTTTCCGGATCCTCAGCGGAACGATCCTCGAGCCCCACCTTCCTGACCGTTCTGAAAGTCTTGTGGCGTTACTGAGGTCAGACTGATGTCACAGCTGACATGGAGACAGGAAAGCGCAGCAGGAAGTCCATAAGGAACACAAACATCGCGGGTGGGGAGAGGGAACAATAGCATTTTGTGATTAACAGAGTGGATATAATGTACAGTATGCACGCACAATACTTCAATCCCTGAAGTACACATGGGTTTAACATTGTTCCGTTACCATCAATTCTGAGATTAATACGCTGGGGATCAAACTTGCCGTGCAGCAGCTCTCTTTTTGTCAGATAATTGGATTTTGAAAAATGTGGTGACATTTAGATGAAGAATTGCAGCTGCAAGCATGTCAGAGAGTGTGTGTGTGTGTGTACTGTATGTGTGTGCGATTAACTTACTTTCTATTTATTTTCCTTTTAATCAAAGCGGGTACAGAGAGTGTTAAAAGTTTTGTTTTCTGTGATCCCACAGCCAATGCTCTGTCTGAATCAAATCAATGCTATAGTACAAAGAGACCTAATTAAATGTCACATTTAACCCTCTGCCTGCTACCTCTCTTTCACACACACACACACACATAAGCATGGATCAATACGCAGGGGGAATGGACTGGAAGTGTATCAGGTTATTTGGATTGATCATAGCAGAAAGATTAATTGTGGATCCATCCCAGAGCTATGTAATGCTCTTTCTGAACACGCACGCACAGAAATGATATGATTGAATCAAGCCGGATCAGATTGAGCTTTCACTAACGGAGTGTGTTGCCCTGCAGACAGTCTCAGTGCCTGCTGCTGTTATCTGCCCTGCAGGCTGAATCACACGGCCTCAGAGTGTCCAACCTGTCAACACACACACTTGTCACAATGATTAAAAGATGGCTGACTCACTCACCGTCCTCATAAAGTGCGCTTCAGGCTGATGTGTGCAGGAGAGAAGGTGATAAAGAATGACAGGAGAGAGCAAAACGGGAATAAAATACCTGTCAGTATATCAGTGTTTTCTCTTATAGCAGGTACAAGAGTCGATTAAGGCGAAGCACTACAGGCCAAACATCAATATCCATGCACTGGTCAATTTTTTATAGTTTTTGGGCTATTTTGCTTCCATAACATCTTCTTTCAGAATATTGGAAAGAAAACATCAAAAATGTTACTATCTTTGTCTCTTTGCATCTGTAGATTTCTCCTAAATTCCCCAAGAGTTAGCATTAGATAATGCCTCTTTTGCATATTTAAACATAAAATGTCAACCAACCTGTAATACAAGGACTGATCTTAATGTAATGTAATAATTTGGGGTCAGTTTCATTGTGATATATCTTAGTTATTTGTACC
>CALSBV010010187.1:5667742-5687098 GCA_943590825.1 Bovichtus diacanthus
CCAAAACTTAAAGAAATTCAGTTTATCATATATAACAAAGAAAAGCAAAGAAAATGTTTTTGTTCTTGAAAAATGACAAAAGAATTCAATAATTGTCAAAATTGTTGAATAATGGACTGATTGTTGCAACAGATTCAAGTCAAAGACTCATTGAGCAGTTTAGCAAATTATATAAATAAAAAAAAAAAGCTTTTGAGTTTATTCTTATAACTTTATTTAAACTTTTTAAAGCCAAAAGCCCTCATTTTTGGAAAGGAATCAACTACAGAAACAAATTCATTAAATGATAAATAACCAATATTTACAGTGTGTTTTATTAAAGAACATTTAAATAAGTTAACAAAATAATACAGAAAATAAGTTGAAACAATCACATTTTAAAACACGACTATTATTATTATGTCCTTTTGAACTTAGCCAGTGTATTATTTATGTTCTTCTTCTTATTAGGTGAGTAATTATTGCGCCTTATACCACCTTCATCACTTTATTAATACCACGGCGTTGACTAATAGGCGCGTGTTCAAACCTGCGCCGTTTGTTTAGTCTGGTTCACGTTCCTCCTCGGTACACTTCGTCTGAGCGGAAGAGCAGCAAATGTACTAAAAGACACATTATACACAGACTAGAAGAAACTCACGAACCGAACAACATTAAGACTACAAACTACAACCATCCCATAATGCAACACTCTGTAGGAACTAATTCTGCATCTAAAAGAGCGTATTTGATGTTGCGAATGCGCAAATGTGAAATCCTTGAATTTGATTCGACCCCCACCTTTTCAAATAATAATATCCAGAATTAAATGTAATGTTATATTCGGACCATTCCAGTATGTTATTCAATAGATAAGGCTTAAAGTTAAACCTTACTTTTGCCTTTTTTACAGGATCTTTTTTTTTTTTTTTTTTTAAATGGTTGGGCGTAGATTTTCCAGCAGCGAGAAAAATGTATGTCTCAACCTCGCCCCTGTCCCATCATTCATAATGCACGATATAACATGTGGCATTTCCTCGGCATCTCTTCAGTTCAGAGGGTTCCCAACCTGGCATGTGTGTGTGTTCACTGTCAAACAGATTCGGGAGACATGCCAAGCTCCCCTCTTCTGTGACGCAAAGGGAAGGCGGCTGATATCAGTGAGGAAATTGACTTGTGTTTGCAGGTAAAAGGACTGTAGTGGAACTGATTTATTTAAATGTCTGTGTGGATGGTGCTTAAAGGTCTTGTGTGGGTTTACATAAATGGTGGTGTGTAAGTGAAGCCTTTTTTTTTCTAGCTATCATTCGATCACTGTCAAAAAAGGAATATTCTGTCCGCCCAAGCTGGACTTTTACGTGTGTGTGTGTGTGTGTGTGTGTGTGTGTGTGTGCATTTGTGTTTGATCTCGAGGAAAGCGGATGAGGGTGTGTTTCCCTGATAAATATCCCCTCTGGGCAGCAGTGTGTTTCTATAAAATTCTTGTTCTTCTTCTTTCGATTCATTTCAATAAAGAAGAGGTTATTTTAGCTCAAGCTCTAATTCCATGTTCTTGGCAAAGAGATAACAGGAATGTGTTTCTTATAGAGCATCTGTCTGCCATTAGTTAGATCAGGTTAGAGAAATGCATCATGCAAAGACTTCTGTAAGGCACCCTGGGGAGACGGTCCCCAGCAGGCCTCTGTGTTACATCATTATTCACCCAGGATATGCAAATAATCTGACTGTGCATGATCCATGTTCCCACTTTATCCCCCTTTAGTATAGTGTGTTGCATATCTTTCTCTCCGTGTGGTTGTTCAACACATTTAAATGCTCTTTACTTTCAGATACAGCTTTGTCTTGTAGCTATTCCCTCCACTAAAGTTATGTTGTTCTGAATTCATTAACCCTAACTGTCCTCCAATTGGATTCAAGAGATTTGTCAAAAATAACGGTGAGCACAGCCCCGTGACATCCAGCTGACGCATCAAACACAAAACAAAGGAACAGGCTTTTCTCGTCACCTTTTGAGATCTAATCTCCTCTTTCCAGCAGCAGAAGTCAATTGAATTCACATGTTCGGTGAGCGCTCGGAAAATGTTTCTGTACTTTCTCTTTTTTATTAAATCATTGGCACTCCCCGAGGTGTGTTTGTGGTGGTCCAGTGGCAACGATTTAATAAAAACAACAATGTAAGTGAACTAGTGTGTGAACAAAACAAACAAAACGGTTTGTTTTTCTGGATTTCATCCAACACTGGCTATGACCGTTTGCTGCCCTGAGGGTTAATATTCATTCCCCATAGCAATGATGGGAACTACACACTGACCTCAAACTACACATTTTTTGACTTGTTGTAGATTCAAATGGGAAATTTGTGGTTTGGCTTTGAGCTAATAGATGAGTTAATCGACATTAAGAGTTAAATGACTACTTTCATCATTGATGGGGCCATTTCTAAAGCAAAAATACAAAACGTTCCCTTGTTACTGTGAAACTGTTCATTAATTTGTCTAATGTGAAAGTAAATTGATTTGTTTTAGCAAGGTCAAGACATAAACTTTGGATTCAGAAAATTGGTTATGACATTTTCTGACACTTTATTGAGCAAACGAGTAATTAACGAGGAAAAAAATCCTTAGTTGCAGCCATGCCTTCCTTTTTGTTATCTCTCATTAAAACTGAAATGACGCATTCCTTAAATTATCACGGATGGATGGATGGATGGATGGATGGATAAATGGACAAATTAGTGAGTAAATACAAGAGATTATATTTCCGGTTTTGGGTGTTGATGGTTCTTGCTCTGATCAACACAACATTTAATTACATTCAACAAGTCAGAGCTTGTTTGTTTGCTCTCTTTCTGTAACATACAGGGAACCAGTTTTTTCAGTAGGCCTAGTTTTAAGGGGAAATACACGCACACGCACACACACAAATCCCCCATCGGCACCACAAATCACAGTGATGAGCTGAGCCGTGGCCTTTGTTTGGCCATTGAGAGTGAACAGAATGGGAGGAGTGAATGTCGTTGAATGGGAGCTGATTTTGTTGTTATTCGCCTTCGACTCGCTCCATTGGTTATTACGGTGCGAGCCCGGCTCCACTCAACACCGTCTGTTGTCAAGGGCAACTGGTGGAATCTGTGTCGTATCCCAGAATAAGTGATGCTTAAAGGGATAGCTAAAATCAATATCGGTTTAAAAGTACGCTATATTTAGGATATTTTCACCGCTTTTCCTTGCTGTCAGACGGTGAACTGAAGCCGTTATCTCTGCTCTCCTCGACGCCACCAGACTCCCTTTCACAAAAACAGTAATTTAACCTCGCAGACCACGAGAGTTGCTGCTCTTCTGCTGCCTCGATCGGTTGGTTTGTGCTATTGTGTGACTTTGGTGTTTTTAAAGGGTTGGTTCAGATTCACCAAAGTCGCACAACAACACAAACAAACTGGTTGATCGAGGCAGCAACTTCCATGATCTGCAAGATAAAATTACTGTTTTTGTCAAAGGAGTTTGGTGCCGCCCGTCCACAGCAGTGTGTTGTTTTGCTTCCACTCTTGTCTGTTTCTCCAAACTGGTGGCGTGTTGACCGCCAACTACTGCAGGTAACACACTGACTATGGATAACTACCTCATACAACCCCGCTTCAAAACATCCAAACTTTCCCTTTTAACTTATTAAAATGAGGGAAGTGACGTATAATCTGTGAAATGTAAATTATTGAGACGATTCACATGTAGGTACACAGGTTTATCTCTTTCTCGCAATGCTTTTGGATTAGTGATTTACTGTGAACGGGATGAACCGACAGTGAATCGACACACACCAGCAGCGATGGCGGGTGTGTGAGTAACACGGTGCGGATTAACCAACGCACAAATACTCTGCCCATCAAAGAGATCCTGTGTTGGGCTAACACACACGCACACACCGCTGATTTACCCCCTAGTCATATCATATAATGCTGATTCATTGGCAACTATTACTCTCGCATTAGACGCATTAGGCTTCTGCTGACTAAATCTGGTTCTGCCCCTTTTTAGCATTTTTATTTTAAAACCTCTCAAACAGCCCAGCTTTTGCATAATCATTACGACCTGTGATAATAATAGTTTCGCCAGAAATATAAAAAATGTAAATGCAGGGAGACATGCATGAATAAATTCACACATTGATGTGGAAATATGTGGCTCAGCAGTTTATGTTTACACCCAGGAAATGTGCAACATTAGCCTGTAGCACAGTGCTGGTTTACTGCCGATTCAATAATTGGACAGTTCGGATGTTTGGTAAATCGTCATTTGTTAAGTCAAAAAGCCAAATATTTGCAGAGTCCACCTTCTAAAAAGAAAATGGAGATTTGCTGTTTTATTTTATTGTAAATTTTATATATTTTTTGAATGCCGTTCAGACAAAGCAAGCAACTTAAATGCATCACTTTAGGCTCATGGTTTCTTGTGTTTTTAATTATTTTCTTATATTTTGTAGACATAACAATTTATCGATTTAATCCACAAAAAGAAAGCGTGTAAATTAGTGCTGCAACTATGGATTTCTCTCATTATTAATTAGGCTATTGGATTAATCGTTCTTCTGTCTTAAAAGTGGCAGAAAAGAGTGAAAAACGTTCATCAAAGTTTTCCAAAAACTAAAAGTGACGTCTTCAAATGTCTCTTTGTCAGACATGCAGCCTAAACACCGCAAAAATTGTACATGCTATCATGAAAGAATTTAAAGAAAAACATTTTTTAAAAAGTATTTATCTTGGCTGGAAAATTTGGCATTATTGGTAATAAAAAAAAAAAAAAAAAAAGAAGACATAAATGAATAATTTTGAATGATCACAACAGTTGATTTCAAGTGTTTCAGCACTAATGTAAATAACATCTGTATCATAAATAAATAAGAGAAGAGTTTGTGCCTGCAGTCACTGTTATGTAGTTCACAGGAAGTGTTTGCATGTGTGTTGACAGAAGGATGCAGGGTCATTCAGACTGTGGACACATTTCAAAGTCTGGCTTGTACTCATGCCAGCATTTCAGTGTACTGGGCTCTAGTAAGTACATAAGTGTGTCAGTGGGTGTGTGTGTGCGTGCGTGTGCGTGTGTGTTGTAAGTGCAGAGCAGAGCAGTGTTATGAATCAGGCGTCTAAAAATGGAGTGTTTCTCTTTAGAGGTGTTGAATGCAGCTCGAACTCTTTCCTCTGTTATATTTGGTTTCTAAATACAGAGTGGATGAGTGTGTGCGTCATGAGCATCTTATAGTACGCACATTACATTTAAAGAAACAGATGTACATGTTTGATGATTATTGAGCTTTAATTGAAAACCTTTTTGTCATGTTTTTGTATTTTCTGAATATCTTCCTGAGGTTTGGAGTAGGGGAATAAAAATAACTTGTAGATACAAAGCTCGTATGAATCACATTTATATAAGTTATTGTTCGAGCAAAAAATGCAAAACATTCAGCTCCTCAAATGTGAGAATGTGCTGGTTTTCTTTATCTTATTTGATAGTAAACGGAGTATTTTTGACTGTTGACTGGACAAAACAAGTCAAAGACGGCATCTTGAGTTTTGAGAATTTGATTGACATTTTTGTCCTTATTTTTCTTTCACAAAATAAAAAATTGGGAAAGCTAGAATGGCACTTGGAGAGCGCAGACCCAGAAACATGTTTATGAGGTCAGTATATTGTGCTGTTTGATGGAGGGGGTTTGTTGTTGATTCATGTTTCGGAATAATCCCATGAAATGGGTCATACATATTCAATAAACATATGGTCAATATTTTGGATGAACTGGGCTAGTAATGTGATTTTGAAATGAGCAATTGTTCCCTTAAAGGCCTCCGTTTGCACTCTGACCTTAACTTGTTTGAATAATATAAAACCTTAATCCAAATCTGCTGTTCCACCTGTGGCGTTCAAACACTGACCTCGACTCAGCTGGATTTTCTTTCTCTCTCTCTCTTCTTCTTCTCTCACTCTATCTCCACCACTTCCCTTCTTATTCTCCTTTTTACTTTTTCTGTCTCTTTTTTTTTCCCCCCTCAAGATTACAACCTCCCACATCTGTATCCTCATCCCATCGCTTTCTCTCCGTCTTTCCTCCCCGAGCATTTTAGAATGGGAGCGAGGGCTGCTGGGTAATCTTCGTTCATGAAAGCGGCAGATTAAAATCTCAGATTACATGAGGAGAGGGAAGAGGAGGGATTACAACTTTTTTTTTTTTTTTTTGCATGCGTGTAAAGCAGGTCATAGTCAAACATACACAGGGTCCTTAAACTTGTGTAGTACATGTTGTGCTCAGCGTTGTTTTTCTATATGTAATAAGTCATTATCTGATGCTGAGCTCGCTGTATAGTTGATGGATTGACAACAGTTCATTGATATTTAACTCGATATCCATTCACGCTTCTCTTTCTCGCTGCGGTGTGATTTATTGATTCTCTGTATTTCCTGCTTTGTTTTTTTATTTTGAAAGTTGAACCACAGCTCCTATAATAAGTCGATAATGAACATGGTATCTAACATACAGACACTCAGACCCTTAAGGACAAACATTAAACCCATTAAAACCCATTAAAACCACAATTATTGATCCTACCGCCGTTAAACCATAAAATCACCCAGAGCCCTGTGTTCAACATTTTAGTTTTTACTTTTTCTTTCAAAGCAATGTTTTTGCTCATCATTGACATCCCTAGCATTTAGTTAGCATGACGTAAACAAACTGGAATTTAAAGGGTTTAAATTCTGAAAATGGGTGAATATTTGGTAGTTTGGTAGTTTGGTCAGGATTGAAGTGGGTTCAAAATGTTAAATGGAAAATAATATTAATATGGTATTTTTAGAGCGGTTTTAGGAAGGGGACATTGTTGTCCTCTAAGGTAACAAGTGGGACACTGTTAAAAAGTAAAACAATTTAAAATCAATCTTGTTGCCAAACATTGACATATCCCAGACTGTGAAGAAATAATTAACCTTTGCATTTAGTATATAGAAAAACAAAGAATCCCACCATTTGTGATATTGGGCTGTATAAATAAACTTGATTTGATTTCAGTTTAGGATTAATTTATTTTCATTAAAAAACAACATAAACATCTGAAATGTATATTTGGTAGTGATGATCAGGACTAAAGTTTTTAAAAGATATAATGCATATAATAATATGTTCATGGTAGTTTTTTTACCCAGACATTTTTGTCTGAGCTACTTTTAAAGGGGTAAATTATCCCTTAAATTGTAGGAAATGTTCCATATAAACTCTATTTAAAAAGAAATGCATGTCTCTCTAAATATAGCCTTTTATTATTAAGGATCATTGGCTTAATTCATTTAGAGAAATTAGTTTTAATACCACAAACAGACAAAGCCAGATTACTGAAAATATTGGCAGCTGCAGACTGTTTAATGTTACGTGCCGTTAAATCCTGTGTATTGTTCTGCTTATAGTTTCGACTTCATTCTTTAAAATGCATTGTCGTTATGAAAGGCACTCGTCGACTCTAATCCTCTCTGAAGCGCTGGACTTTGTGCAAAATGTCCAATATCTTTATTCTAAGCAGTCTTCACATTTTACCTCTAAAACTAAATTCCCTTTAGAAAAACACAGGCCTGAAACGTGTTATTTCTCTGTGTCTCCACCAGCCATCTTTCCTCTGGGGACATGAACTAATCACAGTTTTACATTTACAAAGAGTGTAAAGAGGAATACATAAGGAGAGGATGAGAGCGGGACATCTTTCATCCTTTCATCCCTCCATCTGTGGTTTGTTAATAATGCTCAGCCATGTCATACAGTCTGGGAAACTACAGAGCGAATAGAAACACGCTCGCTTTTCTTACATCATGGCACACACACTGCACACAGAAGGCTATGAAAAGCACTGAGAAAATTATGCAAATTTAACAAAAATGATGTGATGTTTCAACTTTTGGCGCTCACTCCCAAACAGTTCTGTTAACTTTTCTGTTGTTTTTCTGTGGAAGTTTACTTTTTTATCCTCCCACCCTGTAATATCAGGCGTATACGCAGATAACACAATCGTGACGCTGTGTATTTCTATAAAGGACGAGGGAGAAGCTGCAAAAGGTTATACACTCGAGATCAGTTGAATAGCCATCAACACAAGACCCATCTCTTAATATTGAGCTGCTTTCAGATGAAATGCTCTTTCAGGAACAGAATTGTTTTTGTATTGATTATCCCGACATTTATTTATGCGCACGGCATAGACATTTCTGTTGACTGTTTTTCCTTTTACACATTTAATTAAAATGTTGATTTTTAACACACTATCCAGACCATCATTCATTCCCTAAAGTCTTCGTCACCATCTCACTGTTTTCTTTTGTGCTTCTGTGATTAATGGAGAACTGTGCTCCTCAATACAGAATTAGTTCTGACTATTTGACACATGCTTGAAGTGCTCTTGAATCAAATGAAGGGGCTTTCGAAGCAGCCGGATTAAGCGCTGAAAGCGGTATTGATTTGAAGTGCTGTACCGATTGGAATTACAATGGCCATTGAACACAATGTGAAAGAGATTTGTAAATAATTACAGTCGATCAAAAGCAAAGTGACGTAGGAGCCATTAAATATGAGCCGCCTGTAATCTGACACACTGTTTACTTACTGTGTGTGTGTCTGTGTGTCTGTGTGTGCGTGTGTGTATAAGAAAAAACTAAAAAAGGATAAAGCCAACAAAAAAAAAAAACGCCTTCAGGGTTTGTCAGCAGTGTGTGTGTGTGTGTTGCGTGTGTGTGTGCGTGTGCGCAGGTAGAACAAAAGTGAAGCGCAAAGCGAGGGCAGAACCATATATATAGTTCCTTGTTTGGATCGCATGCTTTTTAAGTCCGACCGTGTGGATCTCTGCGTGGCTCTCATCCACATTTATAATAATATGTTCATGGCATCTCACGAAATCAGTCATTTATAAAGTGCTTTACAAAAAGGATAGAAGAAACATGGAAGAGCGCTGACCTGTTTCCATATATAATGTGTGTGATCCAGATCTGCTCCAACATGTAATGGCGTCCGTGGCCCGTGCTTCACCCTTCCACCGGCAGTTTCTCCGTAATCCTGCTGACCAACAAACAAACCGAAAACACGACCTCCATGACGGAGGTAATACTCATGTGAACAGTGACGGTTTTACCAGGAAAAAAGATGGATAACACGCATGTAAATATACACAAATGTACATGTAAATACGCTCTATACATATATGTTCACATGTTGCACATTTAATTATAAGAAGGCCATTGTTTTTAATTTGCCAGAGGGTTTTAACGCTCAGCCCTTGTTGCAATGCTGAATATTTCATAAGCTCTCTGTGTTTGTATTCTAGCCCATTCCCCATTTTTCCGTCTGTTCTGTGGGTGTTTTGCTTTCCATTTATTCTCCTGGGTTATTCCGGAGCCCCATGGGGAGGTGGTGAGCCTGTCTGTCAGCTCCTCTTCCCCACAGGAGGCTCCTCTTTTCTGGCCACAGAGTCACGGCTGATCCCCTCCAGTCCGGAGCCTCTCCAGTCCAACACACACAAACCAAATGTCTCATTTCACCTTGAAATATCCTCTTTTTTTATCATTGGTGAACTGAAAACTTTTTTTCAACCTCTGTACGTGATTTGAATACAGTTTAAAGACGGGAACGGTTGAATGAACACACCTGAAGGATATCCTGTCACCAAACCAAGTCTGGCTCAAGTGATTTTCACTCCAATTTAACTGTTGGACAATAATCAATTATTCATTATGTGTTAAGAAGTTTCCCTTTGATTGCACACTTCAATACAGGGACTTGATTTATTTAATTCCGTTTTTCTGAAATCAACTGAGGAGTAGTTGCTGCAATTAATGATTTTTTTTCATTATTGATTAATCTGCTGATTATTTTTCTAGATTAATGTCAGGAAATGGGAACAAATGTCCTTCCCAGTTTCTCAGAGTAGGAGATGTCTTTTAAATGTCTTGTTTTGTCAGTCAAACCCAAAGATATTCAGTTAAATATGATATAAAACAGAGAAAAGCTGGACATCTCCACATTTGAAAGGCTGAAAAACAGCATTTTCTTCCATTTTTACATCAAAAAATTACTTAATCACATAACAGCAGTGGTGTAAAAGTTCATCGAAACAGCATTAAGATAATGTGAAAAATGACACGCCGCAGTGTTTAGTAGTCCACAGAGAGCACACGGTATTCTGAATAATTAATAGCTCCGTTAGAGACCCAGTATCTCTAATCTGTTTAATTTATTATTCATACAGCACAAACAATAATGTTGCTGCCATTTGTTTGATTTGCTGCAGAAGGAGTTTCAGCGAACATTTGTGCTTCACAGGTTGAATGGATTTGAATCCCAATTGCAGGTGCAGTGGTTTGTATAACCTGCACCTTTTATTCTGTGGCAGCGTTTTGCATTGGGCTCGGTGTCCCAGCGTCTCTCTGGAGCACCTCAGGAAGTACAGTCGTCGTAAACTATCAGGATACTCTATCTGTGTTATTCCGAAGTCTGCTGGAACAGAGTGGCCTTGGCAAACCTTAACAAGGCTGGATTAATAAACCTTTCAGAACTCCAGTGTCTAATTTGGGGTCTGAGTACATGTCCATATTTGTCCAAAGAGCTGCTGTATATTCTGTGCTGCTGGGTAAGAACGTGATAATGCTGGAGGAGAACTGATTGCAAAGGAAACAAAACGCTGGCGATTGTAGCTTGAGGGATGTCGGTCAGCTGCTCGACAATGTTGCTCTATCCTCTGGTATATCTCAACGACAGTCGGATGGATTGCCGTGAACTTTGGTACAAACATCCATGGGGCCACGAGGATGAATAATCTTGACTTTGGTGGTTCCCTGAACTTTCCTCTAGCGCCACCACCAGGTTGAAGTTTTATCGTGTCCAATACTTTGGTTCAGGGGTGTAGCAATATAGCGGTGTTTTTAAATAATGATGATATGTTAATAATACACATCGTATTGTGTAAATAATCCAGCGCTTCTGAAATGTACATGTGGTTACAGGCTCGCTCCACCTCCCTAAACTCGTATTTTAAGGGTAATTAATTAGCCAGAATTGACAAAACGCACAATAAACAAAGATAAAGATGAGTTTTACTGATAGCATTATTTATTTTAATAGATATCGTTATTGTGAATTATTTTGGCCAAGATAATCGTGTAGTGAAAAGTTGATATTTTGACAACCCTGCTTTTGGTTTATTAACAAATACCTGCAAAACTCACGGAGCCTTTAGCATGTTGTGTTCATTTCATTGCCGCCACGTTTGTTTTTGCAGCTATGTCATTGTTTGGAGATATATTCTGGTTTCTATGTCATAAATATATATTTGTTTGGCAATGCAAGCCCTTAACCTCCATCCACGTATAGAGCAGTTACATGTCAGCGCTCTATGTTGAGCGAGCTTCCTGTTATTGGCTTAAGAAGTCTGGTTTGAAACATCTCCTCCACTAAATCTCTTGATCTCCCAATCCCATTATTTCCTCCCCAACACTCAAACACACACCAGTTAATGCTAATCTGGCGTGCTGGTTCAGCCTGTGTGTGGCTCCACGCTGGTTTAGAGCCGACTAATTTATGATTTATTTGGTATAATCTCTGTTACATTCAGGGTTTTTAAGAACTAATTTGTCACGGAGACGAGCATTAAAGACCTCAGGTACATTAGTGGCTTTGCCTTTCACATATTTTGCTCTACATTCTTTTTCCTTTCTCTGATACAAATCAGAAACTAATTCATTTGTTTATTTATGTATTTTATTTAATCAATTAAACATTAATTGATTAAATAAAATACATAAATAAACAATTAGTCTGTTTATTGTCGGAATATAATCTTCTAATTGTTTTGTAGTCCAAAAAAAAAAGGGGAAGGCTAATTTTTACTGTTTCAAAGGTAAAACCAGCAAATATTTGGTATTTTTTGCTTGATAAATGGTTATTAAGTAATTCATTTGATTGACTGTTTCCTCAGTAAAAATAAATAAAAGTGCAGCTGCCACTTTTAACTTGGACTGCAATTAACAATCAACTTCGTTATTGATTAATCTTGAGATTATGTTCTCGTTTTGTCAATAAAATATCAGAAAATAAAATTCCTCACAGCCCAAGCTGACATCTTCAAATGTCAATTAGTCTAACCAACAGTCCAAAACCCCAAAAATATTCAGTTTACTCTCATGAATGTTACGGAAATGCATCAAATCCTCACGCTTGAGAAGCTGGAACCAGCAAATGTTTGCCATTTTTGCTTAAAAGATGACAAATCGCTGCAGCTCTATTGCATAATACAGCCCATTACTTTACCTTACAGCCCTGTAGGTTATCTACATCCACACATACAGGAGTATGATGTCTTATCAGCACATTAATGTGTACATCTTAAGTGTGATGCTATTGCACTAGTTTCTTGTTGACACTGACAAATGACGTCTATGCAAAGTACTTATTTTAACGAGTATTCAGGGGGGATTTTGTCCTTTTTGAACGGCCTTGACCTGATAGATTAGTGTTTGGGGGTCGATTTGTTTATTTTTCGCGGGCGGCAGCTGCTGATTGGTTTTTGACTAAATAGTTTAGTCACCTCTGTGTTTTCTACTCTGATGGGCTGAAGGGGGATTTGGTCGCTCATGAGGGACGACGTGTTTCTGACTTGTGTCTACCTCTGGCTCGTGTTAGCGGAAAATAAATTGATGGGTCGGAGGCAGGAATAACGAGCTTCTGACTCTCGGCTGGGAGCAACTAAAGAAAGGTTTTGTCTTTGTGTCGGCCGTCGTCTCCCCACGGCAAGGTCCCTGCTCCCATCGCCATCAATGGGCTGGCTTAGTGGGAGCTGGAGTGGCACTTGCTGGCCCACTCTCTGTTTTCCACATACTGTACAAGCTTCCTCTCCAGCCTCTAATACGATTTTGGATAGAGAAAGCCAAATGCAAATTACACAAGACACATCTGCTTCATTGTGCATGCGTTACTTGTTCTGTTTTGCCTTCAAGTGATCATTATTTTCATTATCGGTTCATCTGTGGATTATTTTTAGATACACTGGCGGCATGGCTCTAGAAAGGAAGAGGTCAGTGACTCTAGACCTGAAGTATCTCAACATTTACCAGATAGATTAGCATAAAATACACTTGAGTATATTGTGTTTTGTGATACTGTATTCATTTTTAAATGATACTTTACATGTGGTTTGTGGCCGAAAGTGGTTCAGATGATTGTATAAAAAGGTAAAGTTGTGTTCTTTATAATATGACAGTTTTCCAAAAATTAGATTTTAAAAATGGCAGTATATCTCCTTGCTTACAGTCATGTATGTCATTATATTGAATAGTAACGCTTGTATCTGGACGGATTTCCATGTCCCCCTCAGGAGGAATTGTTATTTGTTGACACTGTCTGCGTCATAATCAGCGCAACACAATCATTTCAGTACTTTGACCCAATACCTCCAGATTTCCCATCAGCCTCGGCTGCACTTTGTGTTTAGTGCTAATTAGCAAGCATGCTAAAACGCTAAACTAACGTTGTGAAAATGGCAAAAAGAAAAAGCTGCTAAACATCAACATGTTAAATATTCTCATTGTGAACATGTTAGAATTTAGTTAAAAAAATGCAGCCTCTTGTTCTTGTTTTTAGATTATTATAAAAATCTCTCAATCTAAATTCCCAGACCAGTTGACGTCATCAAGACTTTGACTTTTGAACCTTTGGTCACAAAAAAAAACAAAGATAATTACTTTACAACCTTGTAAAAGACGGGGCAAAAAAAAGCAAATTCTCATGTATTCTCATGTAATTCTCTACAATTCTCAAATATTTGACAAGTTGTGCGTGACAAATGACTTAAAGGATTTTCCAAAGCTGTCGACAAATCTACAAACGAATGAATTGACTTATCCTTCAGAAATAATTTACAGTATTCATATGTGTGTGTGGTTGTTCGTAGCAAGGAACATCTATATATATATATATATATATATATATATATATAGATGTTATTTTATATGCATCAAAGCTTCCGGATCAGATTTAAACCCAGGAAGCTGCAGATGTTATGTAAATGAACCAGCTAAGCCACCAGGACATTTCATTTTTTCAGTCAGCTTTTTCCCTTGTCTGCTGTGAAAAATCAAATTTAGAACATTTTTGCAGCAAGTTTTATGGCCAGTATTTCCCGAGAGCCCATGTTTCACTTTTAAGAGATTCCGCGTTCGCATCCATTTTTAATTTCTTGGAGACGAGTTGAATCGGCACAGTTTTAGAGTCACGTATGTGAATATCTCCCTCGTATTTCCCACTAATGCCCTGCTGTGTGTTGTTTGTGTGTTTCGAATGTGTGTCCACCCATCTGTATAATAATCTAAATGGCCTCGGTGCAGAGCGGGGCCATAGGTCGAGTTGTGACCTGATATGTGCTCTGGGTGCCCTCGGAGACATATGGTGTTATGTGCGTTCGCATGTTAATAATTTTCCACTCTCGCACCCTCGCTCCCACTTTCCAACGGATGTCCCATTCCCACACGTGTGTGGACTGCTGAGTGTCAGCCGCGTGTTGCGTCTCCTGCGGCTGATTTATGAGCGGGCTGAGAGAGAGAGGAGGGCGAAAATGTTTGTTTTGTGCAAATGAAAGCGTGATCTGGTCAAGAATGTAAAAATATTCAAGCTTTTGTGTATGTGTGTATGTGTGTGTGTCGAAAGCAGAAGGGTTTATGTATGCAATATGAAGATGATTCACAGGGTTTTGTTCCTCGCCATAGACTGAATGAGCATGAATTGACGTAAATGTACAACAGCTGAACTATATCAAAACATGATTTGTGTGAGAGATTGTAAATGGATGTTTTGATAGTGGTATGTCTGGGGAATATGGTTGTATAAGTAGATTTAAATTTTAGGAGCGTTTCTCTATCGGGAGCCACATTTAGATCATCATGTAGGGAGACTAATTTACAGGAAATAGAGTATAGCTGAGCAAAGAGATAACACAAAAGAGATTCAATCTCAAACGCATTTAATTCATCGGAAAAGTTATTATTTCCTAGGGTATGGGTATGTCGCAAATCCTTTTTGTGGTCTTTAAAAAAAAAATAAAAACATGGTGCAGGTGAGAATACGAATAAGAACTTTACAGCTATACATTGTTAAAATCTCACCAGAATCTGACCATCAGCCAAACAAATCGCTGAATTATTTATTTTATCCGCTTATAAAAGAGAGAAAAACAAGCAAATCTTTTATTTGTGAAGCTACAAACAAATATATATCTGTACGTTTTTTTTTTTTTTTTACTTCGTGTCGATGGTATCAGCATTTATTGACAGAAAAGGTTTGTTCTGGCTGCTTTTCTGTCCGTCTGGATGTTATCTGCGATGCTCGGAGGGTGTTAGCCATCTGCACTCAGGACAGTTTAATTCAGACCAAAGGATTTACGTGAATGACTTTTTATGCTATTAAAAACATATGTTAGATTAGGAACTGTTTGATATTGTAGAACTATTATTCACTGCTGCTGACTCTGCCAGATGCATCACAAAAAGCCACAATTAAAGTCTCACATATTCTGCTGTGCGTGTGCATGTGCGTGTGCGTGTGCGTGTGCGTGTGCGTGTGTGTGTGTGTGTGTGTGTGTGTGTGTGTGTAAGAAAAAACAAAAAAAGGATAAAGCCAACAAAAAAAAAAAAACGCCTTCAGGGTTTGTCAGCAGTTTGCTCGTGTGTGTGTGTGTGTGTGAGTGTTTAAGCTTAGTCTGTCTGTGTGTGCTTTGCTGCCGTGGCAACAAGATTTACCACATACTAATATTTTAGGTTGCCTTACGTAATTGTCTGCTTTTGTCAATACGGCGAGAGAGTGGGTTTTCAGTGCAGGAGGCTCTGGAGGCAGTTTGTTTGGAGCTCCATTAACTGACCATTGTGCAGCCTTCAGACAGGTTCACTGTCTCATCAGCTGCCTTTTTCCTCCTCTTTCCCTCCAGTCTAAACACGAGAATCCTCTCAAGACTTATGCACTCAATACTCTTTTGATGCTCGTGTTTTTTCTTTTTTAGCTCTGCTCCTATCTTCGTTTTATTCTTGCCGAGAGACTAGACAGACAGTCAAGCAAGAGATGGAACGAAAACAGCGAGCGGAGAAGATGAAGCCACGTAAACACACCTGCTGTTTCATATCAGTGGCGCAAGAAGTTGTGTAATGAGGCGTTTTACAGTTGTGTGCCTCTCAGATACTATCTCAACAGCAGTTATTATCTCCAGTATTATATTAATGACGGTGTCCCATGATGTTTTTAAACCATCGTGATATCAGCTCCACTCCAGATGCTGAACTTTTTGGTCACTTTAGTGCTGACTCCATCAGTGAATGGACAGAAAAATACTTGTTTGAGTCATTTTTTAAGCGTTACAGGCTCTCAAAGGTGACAATTTGCTGCTTTTCTTCGTCATATATAACCGTGAACTGCACATTTGGGGATAGTTAGAGTTGTAACATACGTTTATGCACAAGGACCAAATGCAGTGTAGAGTTTGTAGCAAAATGGTAATTTACAACACCCGAAAAGTGCAAATAGAAGTAAGAAAATAAAATGTATTCAAAAAGAATACGTCCATAAATCCACGCATACATATACAAGATGCAGTGCCTGTGCTCTGGTATATCAACCCTCCCTTATTTACTTTTTTCTGTGTGTGTTTATAGGCGGAGCGCAGTGCCTGCGATGTCAACATCCTCAGCATCCCGGTGCCCATTCGTCGCGGCGGCTCAGAGTCCAACCTGGACGTGGTGGACAGTGTCGGGGATGACGGAGTGGGCCTGGATTTCACCAAGGGAGCGCTGGGTATCGACAGCCTGCAGCAGAAGGTCCTCAAGGTCAGAGGAAACGTTAGTCGCCTCCCGTGTGGTCTCGTTGTGGATCAACTGTGTTTGACTTGCAGAGCAGGATGAGACGCGTGGTTCCTCCGGACAAACATCACAAAGACAAAAATAAATACCTCCTTAGATCGGTTCAGTGGTACTTTGTCAAGCGGTAAAATGTCTTCATCCAATAATGAGCCAATAACATTTCAGTTATAATACTACTGATGCCAATCTTATTGAATTAATTAGTTTAATTAACTAGACATTGCCTTTGGGGGTTGTCCACCCCGTGTTTTGATTCATTTCATCTTGTTCTTATCTTTTAATTGGTAGAAAAGTGGAGTTTATTTCCACCATCGGAACATTAGGCATCCTTCGAATTTCTTTTGTGGTTTTTACTATGTATTTTGGTGCCGTAACCTAAAGCTAATGAAGAGATTATTAACAATAATTTAATTAATTACTTCTCCCAGTAAGCAATAAACACTTCTAACAAATTACAAAAAGTAAGCAAAGTACAAAGTTTATGTATTTCTTATCTCAAAACTCTCGCAAAGCAGACTTTTTTTGAATATTTTGAATCCAGCATTATTAAAAAACAAACTTCTCCCTCATCGTCTCTTTAGGTGACGGAGCAGATTAAGGTGGAGCAGACGGCTCGGGACCAGAACGTCGCAGAGTACCTGAAGCTGGTGAACAACGCTGACAAGCAGCAGGTGGGACGAATACGCCAGGTCTTTGAGAAGAAGAACCAGAAGTCGGCGCACACCATCGCCCGGCTGCAGAGGAAGCTGGAGCAGTACCACCGCCGGGTGAAGGACAGCGAGACCAACGGGAAGAACAGCCACAAGGATGGCAGCAGCAAGGAGTCCGGGACTCACAGTAAAGAGGGCAGCCTGCGGGACGTCAGCGCTACCGGGCGGCACCCGGCGCTGGATAAGGTGAAGACGATCGGGCCCGGTGTGTCGCTTTCGCCACCGTTCTTCTTCAACAAGTCTCGGGAGTTCGCCAACCTCATAAGGAACAAGTTTGGAAGCGCCGACAACATCGCCCACCTCAAGAGCTCCATGGAGGCGGGGTCGGGGCTGCAGGTGGACGGCGCGTCGAGGGGTCTGAGCGGGAGCGCCACCACAGTAGCCAAGGTGACCAAGTACCAGAGCGACGAAGAGTGCTCCACGGGGACGTCCGCGTCCGCCGACTCAAACGAGAACCTCGCCGGGGGCTCGGGGGCGGGGTCCGGTGGCCCGGGGAGGTCCGACTCCAACGGGCGGCTGGGGGAGGTGCTGGACATGGTGCGGGAGATCAGGGAGGCTCAGACGCAGCTGGCAGAGGACATGGAGACTCTGAACACACAGTTCAAACGAGATTACAGCTACTTCTCACAGATGATGCAGGAGGAGAGATACAGGTAGGTCCGGCATCAGAACATCAAGGAATGTAAACAATTATCTTGATATTATCGCTGCCATGTTATACCTCGACAGGACACACATACCCGCAAATTTGAGATGCACCAATTGCAATTTTCTTGGCCGATTTTTGGATTTTAATTCAATTGCATTGACTTACATTAGTTAAGTTAAGTTAACCAGGACCCTTTTTTATAGCCAAAACCCTGTTTTTAAGGTTGTTCCTCCACCGCTTATTGTGGACAAATTGCAAACTTTATGTCTTCTTCACTCGTGTGAAGGACTTCCACGTCGACGTGCATGTGGTGTGTGTGCGGCTGTGACGTTGTGACTGTCTGTGCCGCTGTGTGTGCAACGTAAAACCGCCTCGGCAGCCGATCAGCTGACCACCGGCCGATCGATCGGTGCATCTCCAGCAGTAATGCTGTTAAAATGCACTAAGTAGAGTTGATGAATAAGTAGGTCACACGGCACTCTATTAGATTAGTAAACACGTGGATGTTTTAGGTTTTGCCTTGTCAGTGGGTTATGAATGGGAGTCTTTATAGTATGAAGTTCATTTTATAGAACAAGACCACATCCATCGTCAGTCAGCACGTAATAAACATCACTAGAATAACAAGATGAAGAAATATTTATATATATATATATATATATACACAATCAATAGTAAGAAAAAGTAAAGTTATTATAGATAAATTTAAATAAACAAATATGTAAATAAATGAATTAAAATATAGTTTCTAGTCCACTATGTGTTCAGGGTAAATGGTCATCAGTAGCCTGACTGTGTTATTTGTAATGTATAAAAGGTGACAAAGCCTTCAATTAAAAACTAAATGATGACCTGGTTTCTGAAATAAGTGACGCACATCAATTAGGACCTTCACAATGTTTCCCAACACTAATTAAAATATGTTAAATGTGAGATTTACATTAGGAAAGACATGTAAATCTCACATTTACACACCAACCATCTCAGTAAGTTAAGAATTACATTTTTCTATTTGTTTATTTTGCACTTCTATATATTTTGGGTCAAGCAGGATTTAAAAAAATAAAATAAAATAAAAATAAAATAATCATTTTTAAATTTTAAATTGAGG
>CALSBV010010187.1:5692098-5704440 GCA_943590825.1 Bovichtus diacanthus
CATTTTCAATTTTTTCATTAGAAATATATATTTATCAAACAATAATTAATTAATTAATATATTTATTAAACTCATAAAGTAACAATGTATGTAAAAATAACAATTTGTGCTTTTATGGGGGTTATGTTTGGGAGTATTTCCTGGATAGAAGCATTAACTTCCTGCCACCTGTTGTTTTTACACAATCAGAAAAAAACTAAAGTTGATTAGTGAGCTTTTCAGACGCTGGTAGGTTGATTTTGTTACTTTTGGACAGAGCCAGGTTAGCGGTTTCCACCCGTTTCCTGTCTTTGTGCAAAGCTAAGCGGCTGTTTGCAATAGCTTCATATTTACATATATATACAAACATAGAGAGTAACTCTCTGAAAGAAAGCTTATAAGCATATTTCCCAAAATGTCAAACTATTCCTTTTTTAAAGGAAAGCTTTTAAACTGCCTCCTGTCTTGTTGATTACATGTTTTGGGGGTTTTCGTCATGTGAAATCAGTTTCATGTTTTTCGGGTAACAGTGAGTTGACGTGCTTCACTCGACTCCAAAGACTGCAGCTTTAGCATCGACCAGCTAGCATGGAAACTGTGAGGAAGGCCGAGACCATTAAAGAAAAACAGGCACGTTTGACCTTTTATTGAATTGCCTCTTTTAAGGCAAACAGATCAAATTAATTGATGTTGTGCTGCGTTCAATTTCCGTGGGAAATACAGCAGCAGCAGCAGCAGCGTCCTGACTTGAAAGGATTCACACCTGTTGAAACGTGTTTTTAAGCCACGGAGAGACTGAGATATTACTTCTACTACATTTCAATCACTCATGTTATTTCCTTTCAGCTTTTTCACACTTGACTCCCTCGCACAGCAGGGAAGTGATTCATTGGAGATGAAACTAGCACAGAAAGTCCTGCCCTGCCGTCGTAACTTAAGATTCATGAATTGTGATGAAGGTTGTTTTAGTTAAGCTGCAACAATTAGTCAATTGAAAGAAAAACATTTTTTTTTGTTCACTACCAAATTCATTTTCCATGCAAAAATGACATAAAATGCTGTTTTCAGCCTCTCAAATATGGAGATTTCCTGCTTTTCTCTGTTGGTTTTATATCATATAAAGCTAAATATCTTTAGGTTTTGGACTTTTAAAGACCCTTGGACTTTGAGAAACTGGCATGGACATTTTTCACCCTATTTGAAATACTGCACTAATATACTGAAATGTCAGTAATCTAGAATAATTCTAAAGCAGCATTTACCACTTAAAACTTTAATAAGTGGTAATATCAACACCATAGCGACTGTTTTCCCCACGTGACTTGAATGCAGCGTCACAGATTAGACAGGAAACTGAACAATGTAGCTCCGTGCTCTCGAGCCCTGTTTCACTGTGATGATGATGATGAAGATGATGATGATGAGGGGGATGAAATGGGAAAGAAACCTTTCAATGCAGCTTCATGAAGCAATGTGAAGCTTCTTTGTATTCTGGCTTCAAAACCAAATATGGAGATGTTTAAGGCACTAAGCCTTTCTAAGTAACAATGAAATTACTTCTTTTTTTATTTAAAAAAAATCTTTTTTCTTCCATCTTTGATGTTTTTTTCCTCCTAAATCGGCTCAAGAACTCTCCAGGAGAGACATGCACCTCCTTTGCAAAGCTGTATGTCCATAATGTATATTTTCACATTTCGGTCTCTTCTATGTGCTTTAGTTTCTTGGTTATGGGATTTTACATAACGTTTTTTTTTTTTTTTCAAATGAGAAAATAAATCTTGTTTTTTCTATGATTGTTCTAGATTTTCTGTTTCCTATCAGTTCTTTTTTAAATTCATCTCATCCAATATACATGCTCCATCAGACAGCCTGTAATGTGATAAAACTACTCTGCAAACTTCATAAGGAATTCTTCAGATGCATCGTGTGGTGCAACCCACGAAAATATTTTCTTTCCAGTATTCAAAAGAATATTATAGATATTTTTTGCCTCCCCATTAAAACCCACACACTACATTTTTCTCAATACTTTTGCAACACTTATTTTTGGTTTTGAATTTTAAATAATTTAACTATTACCTGTACTTATATATATTATATATATTTATATACTTTTTTATGGATAAATCGTAAATAATTAGCAAGGCCACAGAAATGTATTTTCTTTCTCACGTTGTTCCTTGATATTGTAGCTCCCATAAAGAAATAGTTTGATTATTTTTAAATAATTGTTCAATTTATTATTGCCTGTACTTATATATTTTTTTTTGATAAATCATAGTTAGCTAAGGCACATAAATATTGAGTTAGTTATTTATTTATTATTATTAATATTCGCTTTCTTCCAAAGAGTTAGATGAGAAAAGTGCTGTCAGATGTACTTAGTGTGGAAATGAAGAGTTGAACTCGTGTTGTGCAGGGACTAAATATATTCCAAGGACATGGAATTGATTTATTTATTTATTTGTCAACGTTTTGGACTGTAGAAGAAAATCAGAAGGTGAGCGTCGTATCTCAGGATTTTACTGGCATTTCGAATGCAGCAGCATGTTTCATGAGTAAGTGTCATTTCCTGGTTTTAATTTATGTTTCCTTTAACTTTCAGGGTCTTTATCGCCTATTTCTAAAAGCAGAGAAGATAAATCACTGAAAATTAAATTCAGGATGAACAGCAAGTTGATCCAGTTTTCGCTTTTATATTTTGCCACAGAAAAATCAAATAAATGTTTTTAATTTCCAAGAGATAAGTAGTGGTGGAAAGTACATTTACTCAAGTTCTGTACTTAGGTAAAATTATGAGGTGCTTTACTTTATTTACTTAAATTCTATGTTATGCTACTTTATAGCCTTCTACTTTTATTTCAGTAGGAAATATTGTACTGTTTACTCCACTGCATTTATTTGCACTTTATAGATGTATTTTATTAATTCAAAATATAATTAAAAAAATTAAATATATAAGTATAGATTAAGCCATTCAACAGTATACGAAGTAATTACCCCCACATTTACCAGCTGCAATATTAAAGTGATGTACATATTGATGCATCAATAAATATAATACTGAAATGATCCTTTCTACATAATCAGTACTTTTACTTTTGCTACTTTAAGTATATTTTGATGCTAATACTTTCGTACTTTTACTCAAGTAAGATTTTCAAAAGCAGGACTTTTGCTCGTAACAGTATTTTTTACACTGCTGTACTTTTTTTACTTCACTAAAAGGTCTAAATATTTCTTCCACCTCTGGAGATAAACAGGTGACTGACAGGAAATTAATTCAACACAGATGCATCTTGAAATACATTTTTAAAGATCTCCATTTAAAACAAGACATTGTGATTTGATGTTGTGAGAAGCATCTCAGCTCCACTGAGGAATATGATTGAATGTGTTTTATTCCACATAGAACAAGTAGAAAGTCCATTTACCAGCTGTGTTGTGGATCATAAATATTTTATCTTTTTATTCAGATTTATTATTCAGATGCTTGTTTTGCTCCTTTTCTTTCTGCAGGAGCTCTTTTCCCTCAGAAAGGCACAACACTGATTTTCAAGCACCTGTACTGAGTTAAGAACATTTACTAAGTTATATACACATTATATTGTATATATGTATTCATGCATTCATGAATATAATTTAGATTAGACTGCCACCTAGCGTCAGACATGAGCAGTGTCTTCAAATTACACATCGATGTCTCTCAAAAATGTTATAAACAATATTTATAGAAATCAATTTGAGATGCTTTATTGGCATTTATTTTACTATAGCAGATAAAGGAGTACACAAACAAAAGAAAAACAATTATCATTGAAATACACAATAGTACTTATATAAGAACAAAATGACCAACAGTGAACATGAAAGACAATTCACTTCATTTTATACATTACACATACAGTATTTCATGTATATGTTATATATATATTGTAAGTTATTGTTTTATATCATCCATCTCATTAACACAACCTAGAGCCACTACATCACTAATGTGGATATGTTTCATTTTTAGCACTAAGCGCTTGAACATGTTTGAGAAATATGTCAGCAAACTTATTTTTTCTTGAAAACATATTTCTAAATGCACAGTGTGTGGACACAGATCAATATGAATATTAAATATATATCAAAGAAAACTGAACGGGGAAACTAAAAGTGTATCAAATATGTTTAACCTTCTAGTAATACAAATAAATAAATAATTATTATTATTATTTATGTTATTATTATTATATAATTATTGCTTAGGCCATGTGTAGTATTGTTTGCCCTTTATGTAGTGATACAAAAAGATGAGAATTACAATTTACAGAACGAAAGAAAGCAAGCAATGTTAAATATAACAAAATATAATAATAATAATAATAATAATAATAATATTAAAATAAAAACATTCTTATAAAAAATAATTGACATATAGTTTTTTTTCTCAACATCTTCAATTAAATTTGAGAAATAATTTTGATATTATGACGGAAAAGTAAAATTAAATAAACATTTATAAATTACAGTAAGTGCATGTGAGTATCGATATCATGTTTCTAAAAATACTTTCAAAATAATGTTCAGTATTTGACGTGTTTTGCATCATCCACGACACAAGATGGCGACAGTGAGCTTCCGTTTGTTTTGGCGCAAAGCGGAAGTCGTCATAACTGTCCACTTCAGAAAAAATAAGTTTAGTGTTGCTCATTGTATTGCTGTTGTTCAACTGCCCGCTAAAATAGAAATGTCTTCGATAAAACGCGCTAATTTTGATTAATTTTGACGCATGTAATAATACTAACGGAACGAATTAGTGTCGTACGTGTCGACTTCAAAGTGGACAACCGCGAAGAAGAGACAGGAATGTTTGCTACCCCGTTAGCTAATGTTAGCAGGTGTGGCTAAACCGTTAGATAGTAACGTTACATTCACGTTAGATTTTTTTTTTTTAAACTAGCTTCTGGATTAACTTCCACTTTAAATGGATGAGCACAAGGAGAACATTCACACCAAGGACGTCAATGTGAAGATGTCTAACGCAAAAGAAGATGAAAAGGTTAGTGTGAGCAGCTAGCTAAGCTAGTTAGCTTCATTTTGAAATACTGTTGATTGTTTTTCTGAAATACAAGGTTTTTAACGCCGAGTTTCTTACATGCATCTTAAAGGTCTGATTACAGCTTAAAAGTTGCTAAGAACAAGTACTTGACTCACAGTTAATACATTTACAGTATTTTAGATTAATTAGGATTTAATAGAAGTTACTAAAACATGGTAAAACGTCATATCAGTGTTTTAGCAGAGGTGGAAGAACTACTCTGATTTCAAAACAAAAAAAGTACCACGGTGTAAAAATATTCCTTTACAAGTAAAAGTCCTGCATTCAACATCTTAATACAAGTATATAAATGTTATTATCAAAGTATACTAATAGTAGTCAGTAGTATTGGATTATAATTATTTATACAATAATGTGTACTGCTAAACACATCACTTTTATGTTGCAGCTGGTAAATGTGGGGCTAATTTATATTTATTTATATACTGTTTGGTAGTTTAGTAATTAAGTAATATATCCTATTTTATTTGTTGAAAAATATTTTGTATTCATTTGAATCTGTAAACCAGTGGAATAGAAAAAACAGTAATATTTTCTGATGTATAAAGTATAAAATGGAAATACTCAAGTAATGTACAATTACCTCAAAATGTTATTATTGTTTAATTATTTTATTGTTATTGTAAATAAAACTAGGATGACCATTTTCTCCTTTTTGTTCAATGTTATCTGATTGATTTTGTTGGGGAATCGAGCTACAAAACAATAAATGAAAATTGCACAGTAAAAAAAACTACAGGATTTGATGAAAAGAATGAATACAAAATAGTTGAAAAATTGAAAAATGCATAAAAAATAATTTGTTATTCACATTGAGGGATCAAAAGATAAGCTAAGTCTTTTTTGATTCAGTTGTTGACATATGTACATATAAATGGAGAGGTTAAATAAATAAGTTATATTAAACTAAGAATATAAGTAAAAATAGTAATTATACAAAAGCAACTGAAAACAAAATGTCATGCTAAAATGTCAATGCTATGATTTATAGTACAATATATAACTATAAATATACGGTATATAAAACAAACGAGTGATTTTAAGAGAAAATAGTTTATTTTAAAACAGTCTTTCATAGCCACTAACTGATACAGATTTATACTTTAGTCTCCTATTGTAAACAAATCATATCTACAACTTGCTTAATGCTCTGTGTGTGTGTTTCTGGGACATATAATGACTGATTTAATTCCTCTTTAGGCAAAGCCATGCAGCAGGATATGTCCTGAGGGAGAATCTTCTCCTCAGGTGTCCCCGTCTCAGTCCAACAGCGACTTTAGTCATCCGGTCTACAAGGAGATCTCTCTGGCTAATGGACACATCAACCGCATGTCCAAGGACGAGCTTCGGATCAAGTTAGCAGAGCTGCAGCTTGACACAAGGTAATAGTGACCTAAATACAGTCAACATTAGATAAGCCTTTATTGATCCCCTGTGGGGAAAGTTGCTTTTTGCAGCAGCACAAGGACAAAATAAGTAAATATAGAGAAAGTAAAACATTAAATAAATATTAAACTAAATAAGAATAGAAATAAAAATAGTTGTAAATTTAAGCTTCCTTAGTGCCTAGACAAAACAAAATGTATTACTTTGCGTGAGCGTCAATGTTTAAAAGGATCTACTTCAGCCTTTGGTGAATGTTTGAAGATAAAACGCTTACACCAGATTCCTCATGCTTTAAAATAGTCAGGATCCTTTTCTTGTCATACACCAGTGAGAGAAATAAATTGCACTAGCACACAAAATGTTGTTTATATGCAGAAATCTCGGTTCATAAATGTCTACAGCCAGTATTGACGGCTACTGAACTTCACGTCACAGAACTGTTTTCTAAACCTCTTTTCTCTTGTGTGTAAAGAGGTGTAAAGGACGTGATGAAGAAGAGGTTGAAGAGCCATTATAAGAAGCAGAAGCTGATGCAGTCTGCCACCGAGGGAGGGCCCACCGACACCTACTACGACTACATCTGCGTGGTGGACTTTGAAGCAACGTGCGAAGAGGATAATCCAGCAGATTTCCATCATGAAATCATTGAGTTCCCCATGGTTCTCATCAACACGCACACCCTAGAAATTGTAAGTCAAGTTTGAGATGTTTCATTTTTATTATACATGGTTTTTAGGCCTATAATATTCCAGAATTCCAGCCATGTATTATATAACCTGCATTTAAACAGCAATAACACACAAATGCTATGATCCAAGTTCCAACAAAAATGTATTTTATTATGTTTCTGCAGGTGGACTCCTTTCAGGAATATGTGAAACCAGAGTTGAACCCACAGCTTTCAGACTTTTGTGTGAAGTTAACAGGAATAACACAGGTTGGTTGAGCTCACTGACTTCTTTGATATCAGTGTCATAATAATGTGATCAGTAGTTTGTGTACATGAATATTTTGTTTGTTTGAGCAGAAAATGGTGGATGAAGCAGACCCGTTTCCAGCCGTCCTGCAGCGGGTCGTAGATTGGCTTCAGGAAAGGGAGCTCGGGACCAAGTACAAATACGCCATCCTTACTGACGGGTACGTTTGCAGAGATTGAACTTAATTTGTGCCTCTTCTCATCACTTGAGTGAAATCTTACACCACTTTGTTTTGTAGGGCCTGGGATATGAGCAAGTTCCTCAACATCCAGTGCCGGCTCAGCCGGATCAGATATCCTCAGTTTGCAAAGAAGTGGATAAACATCAGGAAATCATACGGGAACTTCTACAAGGTTTGTGTTTAGCAGTTTAAGATGGGAAATGTGTGTAAATGTCAATTTTATTTAGACAATGACCCCTTAAGGATGTATTTGGACAAAGTTACTAGAGATTCACTGATTCCAAATTTCTGACCTGATGATTACAATTTTCTTTATTAACTATAATTGAGAAAAGAAAACTATGGCCGCCAAATTACATTCAAAAGAATCATAGTTTAGATGCCATAAAATGTCTTAAATACATAAATGTTTACAAATCATCATGTAGAATGCCATTAAAAAGACGTACATGTCATAAATAATGTCATAGTATTGCCATAAAAATTGATAATATAACTTCATAGTGTGTGTTAAAGGATGTTGTTAGATAAATAATAAATAGACAACTCTATAAGAGGTCTACATACACAGTATAGAATAATATTATTTTCCAATATGTATGAATATACAATTGAATTTGCAATTTAAGAAAAATTTCTAAAATGTTTGTATGCTGTAAGAAAGAAAATCGTCAAAAAACGGACCAGAAATTTGTAATAAGTGGATCATACAGATATTTGATGAATTTTGTGTTTCAGTTAACCCTCATACTTCACTTCAATGACTAGTTTTGTGACTAAATGTATATCATGAAGCTGTTAGTGGCAGATGTAAAATACAAACATACTATTTCAGGATTTTTTTGGTTGATTTAAGCCCCATCAGACACGACACCAACCAGCCGTTTCCTCCCTCAGGTCCCCCGCACACAGACGAAGCTGAGCACCATGTTGGAGAAGTTGGGTCTGAAGTACGAAGGTCGTCCTCACTCTGGGCTGGACGATTCACGCAACATCGCCCGGATAGCTCTGCGCATGCTGCAGGACGGCTGTCAGCTGCGCGTCAACGAGCGCATCCACGCGGGCCAGCTGCTCTCAGTTCCCAGCTCTGCGCCTGTGGAGGGAGCTCCTGCACCTCACAGCCCCCGCAGCAGGGACTAGACCCAAGGTTACAGAAAAGAAAGGTCCAAAGCACTTTTACAGTCTGTCAAGTTGTACATGTTCTGAAACTTAAAAGCTGTAGTTGGTGAAGAGTATCGTTGGGGTTAACATTTTGATTGAAGATTCACATGTGAGGGTTCCTGTCTGACCACAACTCCATATATTTTTACACCAGATTTCTAAAAACAGAGATCATTCCAGTGTGTTGTGGGAGGATTTCCCCATTTTAGTGTTGTCACCCTGCCTTATCAAGCTGCTAATTATTCTCAAACTATTTGATTAAAATGCAAATTTCAGTTTTCCTACGATAGTTGGAATTTATTTTTTCTTATTAGCTTTTGCTTCCAAGAATACAACTCTTAAAAAAACAATATTTTGTCATTCTTGAGGCAATAAAATACAAAAAACAATCAATGTCAGCTTTAGCCTTTAAAACCCCACATCTAACCATTGTGCAAACATTATAAACAAGACTTTACAGAAATTCTGCTGCTATGTTACATAATAACAGAGCCATAACATCACTGTCAAGTAAAAAAATACAGCACAGGTGTTCATTTTTCATTTGAATTGATGAACAGAAATGTAAGTCTCATCTGTTGTAAGTACTGTATGAGTTGAACCTGTGTTGTAGGATTCATCTTTTGTAATATTGAATTCATTTTTATTTTACGGAGGATGCTCTATTTTAAAACAGGAACAAATATTCTTCTGAATGCCAAATAAAATGTTTCTGTTATTGTAAATATGGTTTGATGTCTTTAACCACACATCACATAGCAATCAATTTCAGAAAACTTCTCTTCATATTAACTGTATTTATTGATGATGATATGGTGCATTACATAAGTCCTCAGCTGAGGACCATGTCACTGTCCACAGACCACATTTCAGTAGTTCCTCTGTCTCACAGATCTCTAGTTTACTACATATTTTATATCCGCCGCCTTTCAGGTATAGTCTTCTCCCATTGGTTGGCTGGGGCCAGCTCCTATTGGCCCCTTGTTGGCACTTAGGCCACGCCTCTCAGTGCTTCTCTGCTCCAATCAGATCTTCTGTCACCCTTTTAGGTGGTGTACTCTTCCTCTTCAGTTTACAAATATTGCTTCTTATTTCACAGTAGTTGGCCACTATACTATGCTTAGTCACTTAATTCAATAACATTTTTCATATCACATTTAATACTAATACACAATAAGGCTCATTGTAACAGCTTATATATTGATTATTCTCACAACATGCATAAAAATCAAGGTTTAACAGCCTAAATATAGGAAACATAATTTGGATATGAGCATGAAAACGTCAAACCTTTCCTTCTGGACTTCATCCGCTCTGTAGTTGCAGTTCTCTGCCTGTGAGGCAGTAGTGTTGTTCAGCCTTTCATCCACTCACTACATTGAACGCACCAACATCTTGTAAATAACCTCCTGGGGGGGAAACCTTGAACATTTTCAGTTGTGGAATTGGTCAAGAATCAAGCTGATGTAAAGAAGCCCAAAAATGTCTTGTATACAACACTAAATGTGTCTATTTTTGGCCAATGAGGGCAAAATAAATCAACAAAAGTGCAAAGCCACGATTATCTCAGGCTCACCTGCAGAGTAAATGTGCTTTGAGACCAAACCCATGAGCTAGAAGAGGGAAGAAGGAATGTCGAGTTGCATATTTATGGCTAATTTAACTTCAAACAACTTGTTGAAATCAGATCATTTTCTAGACAATCTACCATCTGCTGAAAAGAAAAAAAACAACTGATGTTTCAGTAATTTAATTTTCAAATCAAAATTTATTATTTATTTGTAGTCACAAAACCATCCACACATGCTTTTTGGTCCACATAATGTTTCATATATTTGGGCTTATTAAGTACTTCTAAAATGTTTCTATCAAACATGTTCAGTCATATATTTAAATACAGATTGTAGCGTCTTATACAGCTAAATTGTTCTATATTCTCTACACATTCTTGGTTTCAAGGACTGAGGTCACATTGGCTTTAGTGGTTTCCTTTGAGACTCAATACTTCAATGGTCTTTGGCAGCTTTACAACTTGTTTCCATTCTTAAAATCCTTTTTGGCACTGCTGTCCAATATACTTGAATATTAAGTTGTTGGCACTGAGCTTGTCAAACATATTACAGTGTTTGGTCCTATTAGCTGTAAAATACCTCAGGGAATCATCTGAGAACAGTATTTTTGAAATGCTTTAAAAGCTTTTGGCACCATTAAAATCCCAGCCGTTACACAAGAGGACAGGTAAGAGTTTGGAGCACCAGCTGATTACAGACAGGTGCTGTACAGCGTCACTTTGTAGCTGATCTCCTCCAGCATCGTGCGGGCCGCTCGCTCCAACTCGGCCAGCTCTGCAGCTTTAGCCTCCAGGATGAGCTGGTTGGCCTCGTAAGAACTCTCCAGCTCTGGAAACACAGAAACAAAAAGGAAGTTACATCAAAAGTTACACCACTGTGTGGAGCTGGATTTTATTTTTATTGAGTCTATATAAACAGCCTGTTTTTTTTCATATGACATAGTATAATATGTCATAATAAAAGTCATAGTATAGTATGTCATACACACGTTTTTAAAAAGTATACTACACTGAATTTTTTGTGAACATTATACTATGATTTTATATGACTTTTTTTCGACATACTATACAATGTGATTTTTCTGATTTTTCTTTTCAACTTTTTTTTTTTTTTTTACATACTATTCTATAATTTTAAAAAAAAAAAAAAAAAAAAGTCATAGTATAGTATGTCGAAAAAAAGAAAAAAATCATAGCATAATACAGTTTGTAAAAAAAAATTTAAAAAGTCATAATATAGAAAAAAGTCATAGTCATATGTCGAACAAAATAAAATAAAAAGTCATAGTATGTCAAAGAAAATTCTGAAAAAATTTCATAACAGTAAAAAAAAGTCAGAGTCGAATAAAAAGGTCAGAAAAAAGTCATAGTATAGTATGTAAAATATAAGTAATTTAAAAGTCATAATAGAGTATGTCTAAGAAAATTCTGAAAAAATGTCATACAATAGTAAAATAAAAAAGTCATGGTATAGTATGTTAAAAAAAAAAAAAAAAAGTCCTACTATAGCTTGTCATAAAAAAAATAAGTCAAACCATAGTAGGTCATAAAAAATGTTTTAAAAAGTCAATGTAATGCTATATAAATGTCAGTCATAACATGAAAAAAAATAAATGAAAAATACAGAAAAAGCTAAAAACATGAAAAATGAAAACACCATCAAAAATGTGTTCGCTACCTCCGAGTCTCTGCAGCTTGCTGCTGCTTTGGGCGAGCAGTTCTTTGGCCTCCTCTTGCAGTTTGTCTGCTCTCCTCCTCGCCTGCAGCACCAACTGCCCTTTATCCTCCACCAGGTCCTCCACCTCCACAAATTTATCTTTCACCTCCACGTCAAACTCCTTCACACATGCACACAACCAGATGAGCATTACTGGGAGAAAAGCAGCAGAAAAAGCTTTTCTTTTTTACTTTGTTGAACTGATGGAAAGTGGTACTTATTACCCAAGATTCAAGTAACAGTTTGTGTGTGTGTGTGTGTGTG
>CALSBV010010187.1:5704450-5715630 GCA_943590825.1 Bovichtus diacanthus
AAAATCTACGCTTCAGAAAAACTGTCTGGCCTCTTTGTCAATACTGTCAAACCCTGAACATGTGGGAAGAATAGTGTTGATTTAGCCAATGAGACAGATCTTTTAAAACTATTGTACGTACTGAGTGCAATATTTAATTTAAAATTAGGCAAATGTTTCTTGATTTACTAATCATCTGATGACCTCATACGTTTGCTTTTTAAGTTTTTGTTTCTTATTTGCTTTTTTGCTTAATGCCGTTATAAATGTGAAAAACGTTCATATAAAAAAGTTAAAAAAACATGATGCTTTAATCAGACTGAGAAAAGAGGGCCCACTTCTTTATAGAATTAAAAAAAAATTAAATAGAGAACTGATAATATATGAGAGAATATGTGCACGACTGTGGCCAGTTTTACATAGAAAAGACAACGTTTCTATGACTTCAAACCAATAAAATCAAAAGGGATTGAAGGTCATTAAATGTTGTGAGCTTCTCTGACTTCATTAAACATTTAACAGAAAAATAAATCCACGTTTAAAACAACCGTTAACACTCATTTCTCAGCCCTTACAGAGAAATTAATCACCACTGACATCCATCACATTAGAGACTAAAACAGGTCTGACTTTCAATTAAACGCCAACATGTACACGCTGATTGTTGTTTCATCCCCATGGCAACAGTTGGAGGTCAGAGGTCAGACTCACAGAGATCAGCAGGTCCAGGGTGACCTTCGTGTTGTTCTGGGCCAGCTGGATGGCGTCCATGGCGACACTCTGAGCGCGCTCCGCCTCATCCAGGGCGGCCTTCACCACATCTGCCGTCTCCTTAATGTTCGACGCCTCCTCGCTGTGCACACACAGAACATATGTTCACATCTAAATATCTGTATCGACAAACTGAGGAAACCAGTGATGTCGGCCTTTCACTCAGTATCACGTTTATGTTTGTAGACCAGAAAAATGAATATATATACTTTCAATGGAAAAGGCACAGAAACTAATTGGGATGAAATCACTTTACGTGTAAACAGATTGTAAAATAGTTTTATTTCTGATGTATTTGCACATAGAAAAAAGTGAAACAGCATCGTGAACTGTTCTATATTAATAATAATAATTTTGAGTAATTATCAGTAAAGATTTGTAAATGTTTCTAAGCACCTGTGTTTGTATACAAAGGGAAACTTATAGCTGAGTTTCTGGTGTAAAAAGATTACGTACGTACATAAAAGAGTATTTTTGGCGAGGAGACGTCTTGTTTAGTGTGTGTGTTACCTGGCAGCCTTGGCCTGTTGCAGCAGCGTCTCTGCAGCCCGGATGTCCTCAGCGCTCTGACTGAGGATCGTCTCCACGCTGGTCAGCGAGCCGACCTTCTCCCTGATCTCCTTCGTCAGCTCCTGCAGCTTTTCTGTCGAGGTCGGCATCTCCAGAGCCAACACCTCGTTGGACACCGCCTCAATCACCGACGCATCGGCCTTCTCATCTGGACAATGGGAAACAAAACATAGGTGATCTTATTAAGTTCTCTAATTATATGCTAATCAACAATGGATACTCTGATCTTTTGATAAATATTGAATCTAAAAAGTGATTAATGGATGAAAACCTTTTTAATTTTTTTGCCCAACCTCCCATTTTGCCAGAATCTTATCTGCAACAAGGACATTTTGGGGAAACTTTTCATATTTCACACTTACAAAAATAACTTTTCTTGAAATGCTGAAAAGAATAAAATACATTTATGCACAAATATGTAGTATCATAAATAGCCTTCAGATTAAAGGGGGTAACATTAGAGAAGCCAGCCAGATGCCAGATTTTTATTTGTTATTTTGTCAGAGCTTTTGATTCATTGATTGCTCTCTGAAAGAGTATTTCAACAAATAACACTTTTTTTTTTAAGGTCAATTTCTCCATTTTATTGACATTTGCAGTCCAGTTGTCCTTTGTTAGAAGATTTGCCAGCAGCATATATATTATATACACTGCTCAAAAAAATAAAAGTGGAAAATCACATTGCAGGCTGCTCCAACGTCAGCGAAAATTCCTCCAGACAAGTCAAAATGACGCTCAGTAGCGTGTGTGGCCTCCACGTGCCTGTACGACCTCCCTACAGCGCCTGGGCATGCTTCTGATGAGGCGGCGGATGTTCTCCTGAGGGATCGCCTCCCAGACTTGGATTAAAGCATCAGTCAACTCCTGGACAGTCTGTGGTGCAACGTGGCGTTGGTGGATGGAACGAGACACGATGTCCCAGATGAGCTCAATTGGATTCAGGTCTGGGTCCATAGCATCAACACCTTCATCATGGAGGAACTGGTGACACACTAAAGCCACATGAGGCCTGGCATTGTCATGCATTAAAAGGAAACCAGGGCCCACTGCACCAGCATATGGTCTCACAATGGGTCTGAGGATCTCATCACGGTACCTAATGGCAGTCAGGGAACCTCTGGCGAGCACATGGAGGGCTGTGCGGCCATCCAAAGAAATGGCTCCCCACACCATTACTGACCCACCACCAAACCGGTCATGCTGGAGCATGTTGCAGGCAGCATAACGTTCTCCACGGCGTCTCCAGACTCTGTCACGTCTGTCACATGTGCTCAGTGTGAACCTGCTCTCATCTGTAAAGAGCGCAGGGCACCACTGACGAATCTGCCAATATTGGTGTTCTCTGGCAAATGCCAATCGCCGTGCACGGTGTCGGGCTGTAAGAACAGGCCCCACTAGTGGACGTCGGGCCCTCACACCACCCTCGTGGAGTCTGTTCCTGACAGTTTGAGCGGAAACATGCACATCAGTGGCTGGAGGTCATTTTGCAGGGCTCTGGCAGTGCTCCTCCTGTTCCTGCGGTCCTGCTGCTGGCTTGTTGCCCTCCTACGGCCCCCTCCACGTCTCCTGGTGTACTGGCCTGTCTCCTGGTATGTCCTCCATGCTCTGGACACAGACACAGCAAACCCTCTTGCCACAGCTCGCATTGATGTGCCATCTTGGATGAGCTGCACAACCTGGGCAACTTCTGTTGGTTGTAGACATCGCCTCATGCTGCCTCCAGGGCTGCGAACACTAACCAAATTCAAGAGTGACCAAGACAATAGCCAGAAATGACGAGAACAGTAATGGTTTGTGGTCACCACCTGCTGAACCACTCCTTTATAGGGGCAGTCTTGATAATTGCCTCTCATTTCCACCTGTTGTCTGTTTCATTCGCACAACAGGTGAAATTGATTCACAATTAGTGTTGCTTCCTAACTGGACAGGTTGATTTCACACAAGTGTGATACACTTGGAGTTACATTGTATTGTTTAAGTGTTCCCTTTATTTTTTTGAGCAGTGTATATACATATAATTGATTGCAACCAAAAAAGTGTTGAAAAACTCAGAGTTGTGTCTCAGAATATCTCATACAAACATGATTGTTAGTTTTTCAATTCTTCCATAAAACTAGAATTAGAGTTTCTGCGCCGTGTCTGTGCTGTGGGTGCACTCACTGTTGAGCAGGTCTCGTATGTCCTTGATGAGGTTGCGGAGCTGCTCGTTGCTCTGCACCACTCTCTCTTTGCTCCGGTTGGATTTGACCAGCACTTCCAGAGCGTTCACTTTGGCTTCTTTTGCTCGGTTGTTGGCTTCCCAGACCTGAAGCAAAAACAAAATCACTGACTTGCTCACATCCATCTGGAGTTATTCGACATTACAAACCCCACGCACTCACCATCCTGGAGAGCTTGTCCACCTCCTGCATCGCTCCGAGGATCTTCTCGTCCAGGTCTTCGGATGATTTGAGAGCAGTGCGGGAGGTCGTGACGAGGCCCGCGCATCCTTCTCCGCCGCACTGAGGCGCTCCGTCCTTGCCGACACAACCCAAACCACCGCAGGTGGAGTCAGAGCAGCCGTCACCTACGGCTGCACCACCACATGTCTGCAGAGAGAGAATAAATAAAAAACTAAATGATCATCATCAATGTTCAATGTGTGTGAATATTTCATCATTTTGAGGTTTTTGTCATCTGCGAATATAGAGACAATACAGATTTTTTTTGCCGTTTTTCTTACCTTCTCGCTAAGTGGCGTCAGGTCAAATTCCTCCAGCTCAGTGGACAGTTTGTCCAGCTTCTGCGAGTTTCTTTTTTGCTTGCGGTCAAAGTCCTTCTGAGTACTGTTCAGTTTTTCTTCCGTGGCTTTCCGTAGTGCGGCTGACTCCTCCACCGTGTTTCCCGGGTTACTGGTGGAGGTGTTGGCCTGGAGCTCTGCCAGCGTAGACTTCATGTGTGCAGAAGCAATGGTGTCCATGGCACCTGAAAACACACACACACACACACACACACACACACACACACACACACGCCCATCAAAGGGTTTCTGAGGTAAATTCCAGTAAAATTAGGGAGTTTGATCATTTATTTATGGGGGAATGTCAGCATGAGTGTGCTGTGTGAACCTGGGTCAGGCTGCTGATACAGTAGCATATTATTTCTATTCAATTATTGGAGGTTTTCAGCACAGATTCAGTCTCAGCTCTTTTGTAAGGTGAACTACAATTACAGCCTCGCAGTTGGACGCTATATACTCTATACTCTGGTTTCCCTGTTAGTGTAACACACTTCTTCTCTTGTTCCGTCTGGTTTCTCACCCTGGATGTTGGCGTTCTTGGTGTTGTACACCCGCTGCCTCAGCTCCTGGACGCTCTGCTCCAGCCGGTTGGCCTCGTCAGTCAATGAGTCCAAGTTTGCGTCGGTGGCGTTGGCGTCGGTGTGGAGGAGGTTCAAGGTCTCCTCCGTCGTGTTCAGCTTCCCGTTCAGATAGGACATCACGCCGCTGAAGAAACAACGAGACAATAACGGAGTCAAACAGAAAAGGTGCGACATCTTTTTGTAGATCTCCATTTGTTGTACATACATAATCTGATGCATCAGATCCTGTATCTGCTCCAGCTTCACTGCTGCAGGGTTGCTCTCCACTATTTCTCTGACAGCTAGGATGTTTTTATTCAGGCTGTGGACCAAGTCTTTGTATGGCTCCGTCACCCCGCTGGTCTGGAGCTCTGTTACTTGGGCCTCCAGACGTCGAGTTTGATTGGTCAGCTCGCCGACCACGGTGTCCCAGTCAGCGAAGCACTGGTGGCAGCGTTCGCAGGCGGGGAACTCACCCTGGTAGCCCCTGGCGCACTTGTCACAGTGCGGGCCGGACACGCCCTCCACACAGGTGCACTGACCTGTCGCACGGTGGCACTGCTCGCTGGAGATTCCCCGAGAGTCGCAGTCGCAGGCTGGAACCACACAGAGAGGAAAGTCAGGGAAAAACTAAAACCAGGAATCCAAATAAAACCTGGAATACACCAATAGAAGAATTACTTTGTACAATGTAAGTTAAAGTAGCATCACCAGCCCCAGATCGCTCTGACGAGACCTAGAAATACTGTAAACATGAACATTAATTGGTCATGTCTGATGATACATAGCGGATAAATACCATGTTTATGTTTGACATGAAGATTATTGATAAACTATTAAAAAAAAAAAGGGGTAGGACTTGATAGGTGTTCACTTCTTCCTCCTTTTCAGACATGAAACACATAACTATGTTGTTTATTAAGAGTCTGGTGCACACGTGTGCTGGACATTATTGTTTTGTTTTCTTACTTATATATATATATATATATATATTATTTTATGTTTGTATATGTTTGAAAAAAATGTGATCTAAAAAAAAAAAATGTATCAAATGTATATTATATTGTATTCGTAGGTGTTTTCTCAACTCTTTTAGTAATAAATCCTGGTGGAAAATCTTGTTAAATTTATGAATTGACCGTAATTGTTTATGTATTTCTTAATTTTTCTTGGCATAAAATAGTAAAATCTCAGGATACTGTATCTGATTCAATATCGGTATCTCCCTTGTTTTAAAACCTCACATTGCGTAATTTACATTATAAAATGTGTAAATAAAATGCTATTCCAAGAACAAATACAGTTTTGTACTATATTGTAGTTACAGCTTCAATGCCTAATTAAAACAACAAAACATTAGGTGAAATAAAGTACAATTTATAAAACAATACATGTGCATATCTTAAGGAAATACATGTAAAAACAATGCACATTTTATTTTACTGTATTTCTTTGTAGATATCCGGACCTTGAGACCCGTCATCACTGTTAAATTAAGTAATTTGTCCTGTACATTTAACTTATGTACTATAACTCAGTCAAAATAATAAAAAAAAAAGAGAAATATAACTTTAAAATATAACTTTTCAGCTTATGTGACGCTAAAGGACTCTGTAGTTATATGAGACGTGTGATCGTTCTTAAGTCTCTCCAGGGGAATTTGTTATTAGAAAACAAAGTTTGTTCAACCTCCCGCACCGAGCTCCACCAGGATAAATAAACTCAGACATGAACGTGACCTGGAAGTTCATAGTGACCCCCCGAGTGTGGAGGGCTGCCCTCCCTCCCCAGAGAAGAAGAGGAGGAGGAGGAGGTTTGGTGCAAGTCAGCAAGAAGGAATGCAGCGCTTGAGAGGTTTTCACCACCAGTGTTGCTGCATTCATATGCATCATATATGCAGCAGAAGGTGAAGGTTGGGTTGGAAGTTTTGTTTTTGCCAGTTTGAAATATTCCGCCTATTTTTAAAAGCCCATTAGGTTCAGAACGTACATGGTGAGTATGGGCCATACAAGAGCCACATACTTATAACGGTCCCCTTAAATCGCACCACACAGACAAAGATGCCGACAAGACAAACATTTTAACCTCTGACATCTAAATCTGTCTGGAGGAGCTTCCTCTCATCTTTAGGAGGCTTTATTTTCAACACCCTCTGCACATTTCTCACACACATTTCTCAGTGAGGTGGTCACTGTGCTCAGATTTCCCATTAATTTACACATAAGTGTATCATCTGTGCAGATGGGCAGCGAGGTCCAGCTGGTTTAACAGATTAAGAGGCCTTTAGGGAATACAGCGGGAATAATTCAGGATTCCTGGGTCCTCTGGGCGTTGCTGCATGACCGAAATGGGATGCCTGGGAGTTCTGGAAAACATCTGGTTCTCATGAGCAGGGAACGAGAGGTCATTCCCAGATCCCCTCCCTCTCCTCGCCTTTCTCTTTCCTACTCCCTCTCTTTCTCTGAGGCTGAGCCAGCTACTGTGAGGCGCACATCTTTGCAGATGGACTCTCGCAGCAGACAATAAAACTTTTTTTTTCGAATCGGAGCCATAATAGATAACAGAGCACCAGTTTGCTGATTCACTGGCGCTGACGTTTAACCAAATCATGGAAAAAATAGAGCCCTCAAACTAGATAATGCTCCCATGAACTTATATTTAGCATCAAGCTCCTCTTCAAAAAGTTACTTGGTGGTAATTAAATATATATTAATGGGAGCATTATCTAGTTTGAAGGCTGTATTTTTCTGTGTTTTACATGTTCTTTGGTGTCTGGATGTGCGTGCTTTTGTAAAAAAAAAAAAAAGAAATGTATGTAACCAAGTCGTTCCAAAGACATCTTACAGTCACCGCTGGTATGCTTCCTCGTATATAATGAGCTGCACACTCACGGACGAAGAAACACCAACAAAAAAAAAAAAAGGCAGAAAACCATGGAAAAACAATATAAAGTCCTCCAACATGGTGACTCAGAGGAATCTTATCCCGTGAGAACTTCTACTACTTAAACACACAAGTGCAGCACAGGCAGGGAGCATTAGGACAGTGATGTTTTACATTGTCTCTGTGCTCCAGCGCCTTGGATTTGAGATGAAACAGTGACCGGGAGATTTAAGGCTGTTCATGAGTCCTCATCCTTATTTGGTGAACAGCGTAGGACGTTTTTATAGCCTTGCAGAGGCAGGTTCTTGGCTGGTCAAGTCTTTCACCTGACCTCAGTCAAACTGTTAATATGTTTCACATACTGAGCTCCAAAGTGAGTCAGAAAGCTCATGAAAAAAGCAGGAAGTGAATGTGGCTGCAGTCCAGCCCTGGCAGAACATTACTAAAGAAAATAAAGAGGATTTGTAACCAAATATTTAAACCTCCATTAACTGACTCGGCCACTAAGGGGCCGTAGAACGAGCTATAAACACAGCGCTCACATACTAAGTGTTCACATAGAATAAATAACATCAATTCCGAGCAATGGAAGCATGTCATAACAGACATATGATCCTCCTTCCTCTTTTGGGAATAGTTTTTTTGTTTGTTCATATAGAGGTGAAGTCCCACTCCTTTCTTTTGGACCACCATGGGACCTTATTTTGGAAAGAAATATGTGCGGAAGTCACGTAAGAGATGTGATAACTTTCTCTCGCTGAAGCAACTGTGTGTTTCGTACGGGATGAGCTCACGTTCTTTAGCTTCCTGGCTGAAACAAAACCCCCCAGGAGTCGCTGGATAAAACACTTCCTGGTTAGATAACGTTACATTTGTGCGTGGATCAACGCTAAGTTACCGAGCTAGCTAGCGTTGCGTGACGGGAGACGTTGCACTGAGCAGTTTCACATAAATCTAAATGGAACTAAGACTTTCGTGACGTGCAAATGTATCTTTTAAATTGACAAACATATGTGTAATTAATGGAACAATTCAAAACGGGATCAACATTTTTTTCTCTCTCTCTCCTCGTTCAATGCTGTACATATTTTTCCCGGATATAAGACCCCACGGTGATCCACCGGGAGGGGATGGACCTCGCCACTCTGTATTGGTGAGGGGTGACCTACCATGACACTTGACCTCTGGGTCGCCCCAGAAGAGCTCTCTGCACTCCCGACACGTCTTGCCACCAAAACCGGGTTTGCACAAGCACTGTCCTGTCACCTGCAGGAAGAGAAAAACAACAAAGAAAATCAGCTCAACAGAATATTATTAGACAGTAAGAGTATGAGACAATAACACCCGGACATGTACGTCTATAAAAATGTAACTTTTGGACAAAGGAAGTTTGTTTTATGTCTTTTCTTTCACATGCGGACACACACAATAGACGTTTGTAGTTTGATACCACTCACTCCTCTTAGAGAAAAGTGTATTCAGTTAATCCACAGTGAATCCTGAGACTTCCTTCCTCCGATGGAGCGTAGCCAGTAAACACACAAACCCAAATATTTGGGTGTGTGAGTGTGTGCACGCTATTCCGTTCTTTATGTGCATGTTTCTGTGTATACACATACAGATTTGTGAGTTTGAGTCAAAAGGCGCTGCAGAGGGAGACAATTCCCAAACAGCTGGAGTCCATATATCAAAAGAATCGGACAAACACAGGCCTCGCCGATTAGATGGGTTGGTCACAGTCTTACTTACTGCGGCTTTACTCTCAATGAGAATGGTTTGGAAAACATCCTCGCCAGTTCTCACATTGTGTAAGGAAAACTGTTGTGCAGTGTTAGGATTCAGTTCAGCTATACATCATAACGTGGGAGAGAACATTGGAGCAGCAGCTGCGATGCTAATGCAGGAAGCGCTGATAGATGTTGGCGAGGGGTTTCGGCTCATCGCCGTCTGACTCACCTCATTGCAGGAGGATTCGAAGGAGTGTACGGGGTCGCAGTCGCAGCGCTGGCAGCCCGTCCCGCTGCCGATGTTCCACGTATCAGTGGCACAGCGGTCGCAGTTCTGACCGACCACGTTGGGCTGGCAGGAACACTGACCGCTGTGCGGATCGCACTGACACTCGTCAGAGGAGGAGCAGGCCCGAGGCGCCGTGCCCACAGAGTAACACATACACTCTGCACAGAGGAGGACAGACCTTAATCAGGGCTTTGGCTTTTAGAGGTTTATACCCACGTCTTTGGGCTGAAAATGTTTTGTTTGTGTGAGTATTCATAATATTTAAAGGAAAACGTTTTGCCCTCAAACCCACTGTAAAATGAGATATATAGACATATATATGACATATAGAGCCACGTTTATACTGGATTTCAGAGGCTGTTAGTGATATTGATATAGGAGATTAACACAAATCCTACAATGACATATTGACATACATCTTAGAAACCTAGATTGGTTCTAATTAGACATATTGTTCAGAGTGGACAGAGCAATTTCTCAAAAATGATTTCCATGATCCATACTATGCACAAATACTTAAAATATGGCCCTTACTATGTACTGATCTTCACAGTGTAAGAATTTGATAGAATTAAGTGATGCAAGGTGTGTATTTAAAAAATAAATAAATTAAGATACAACCTTCCAAAGTTATACAAGCTACATACAAGTATTATTGTGATTATTATTATTTAAAAACTTTTTTTATTATTTTAAAACTTTTTTTTTTTGTGTTCTTATTAAAAAATGTTTGATTAAGTTTTTTTTATATGGAAAGAAGCAATGCAATACCATGGTTTGTTATCTTTGAAAATGAAAAAAAAAAAATTAGCATTTGAAAAAAACAATTTAATTTAATGTTTATTTAATAATTTATTTGCTCTTTTTATTTTTTATCTATGGGTTGCGTTACACCCGGTAGCTATGTGCATTGGTGGCCACTGTAACCAGCTACAAAACAATTTAATAAAAGCAGGTTTCATGCCTTTGTCTCTTTAAAATGCTTAGTTTGAGACAAAACTTATATTTATACAGATATTAAATTAATATCAAAAACAGCTAAACTGAAAAAGCCGAGCCGATATATCAGCCAATATTAGCCCTTTCAGATAAATTGTTATTGGGTCATAAACATAGAATCAGGTACATTTAAATAAAATACCCATACATACAGTAAGTGAGTCGAGTCACATTCACAGCTGTACTCACTCCTGCAGCTCTGAGTGGCAGCGTTGCCGTAGTAACCCAGTTTGCAGTGCTGGCAGCCGTAGCCCTCGGTGTGGTAAAGGCACTTCAGACAGGCGCCGGTCCGAGCGTCACAGGAGCTCGGGTCGTGCATGTCAATGTTGCTGTTACACTGGCAGGGCATGCAGCGCCCACCGGGCACCAGAGGGTTCCCGAAGTAACCCGGAGCGCACTCATCACACCTGGCACCTGGACGAGGACAGGAAACAGGAAGTGAAGTCATTCTTTTTAAGCTCAGCGGGCTAATTAGAGGGGAGTTCAAGTGTTGTTTGAGTTTGTAACATGTGAAGACAAGTTGACATTAAGTGCGACGTGTGAGGCTTTGAGCACAAATCTGTTATTACTTATGACTGTGTGTGTGTGTGTGTGTGTGTGTGTGTGTGTGTGTGTGTGTGTGT
>CALSBV010010187.1:5723072-5747871 GCA_943590825.1 Bovichtus diacanthus
ACACACACACACACACACACACACACACACACACACACACACACACACACACACACACACACACACACAAAATACATTTATAGTACCAGACCTATGTTGGATTTGGTTCAAAGTTGGTAACATACAAAAGTGAATCTTTTATATCCTCTTAGGTTTTTAGTATTAATAAGCAACATACAAAACATTCAGGTAGTTTTGGGAAAGGAAGTTCAATGTTGACCAACAGCATGTGCAACATAATAATCTCTCCTCAAGATCCATCTTTTTCAAAGCGCCTTTTGCCGTTAAAAAAAAATTAGATGCGTTTGAAAGCTCCAGAAAAGCTAGTGGCTCTTTAAGTTGAGACAGTTCTGCAGTTCTTAAGGTTATTATTTAACTATTAGTATGTATGTATTCTACCAAGAAAACCTGTTTGAGTTCATACATATAAAGGGACTGATAAATTATAAAAGTTATCAGTCATAAGAATTTGCTGGAAGCTAAATTAAAATAAAATTGAGGTTTAAGGTTAATTTGTGGACACAGCAGTTGAGAAAATAATCTGCTGATGAAGATCATGTGTATCTTCTTTTAAATCACTTTAAAGACTTATCTTTATCAAAAGGGTTTCTAATAATTTCTTTAATAAAAAAAATAAAAATATATATTTTTTAGTCTGAACTTTTGATTTACACTGGACTTTATTCTCAACGTCAAGAATAAAATACAGTTTAAATCAACCATTATTTTTTAAGTTTATTCCTCTACTTTTCTCATGCATGCCTGGTTATTTAAACAATATTGTGTATTTTATAGTTTGGTTTTATGTGTTTGTTGTAAAGCACTTTGTCACACTGGTTTTGATAAGTGCAATAAAACATTTTTTTTTTTAAATTATTAATATTAACAGCTACTGCTGCATTACTTTTGCTTTAGGTGAAATTAAATCAGTAACAAAATTAAATAAATTGCACGCTTCCTGTTTTCTAATCTACATCTCTTTCTTTCACCCATTGACTGCGAGCATGTGTTTTACGTACCATGCCCTCAGCTCCGGTCGGCTCTCCATCGATCGGGGCGCACTCGGAGGCGTGGCCGTAGCAGAAGCAGTTGCCGCGGACGACCATGTCGTAGAGGGAGTAGTAGTACTTCTCCGTCACCTCGTCGCGGGAGTCGAGCATGTTGTCGCCCAGCGTGTGGAGCTTGATGAAGTTCACCCGGAGGTTAGTGATCTTCAGCATGTCTGCGCACACACGGGAAATTAAAAGTGTTATTATTAATTTATTTGCTTTCTCTTCCCTTACACACACACACACAGAGTCTCACACAAACAATATTTCCATATTCAACAGATTTCCCCTAAAACACTCCGTAATTACACTAATTAAGTCAAAGTTATACAATTATTATGACTGCTTTATATCCTTTTCTTTGAATTTCCCTGTGTATATATATATTCGTTTATAGTTTCTCGCATTGTTGCACCTGTAACTCACCACTGTTTTGTTTTTGCACCATAAAAAGACTTTTATTGCATTTTTTTACACCTTTATTCATCCAGTTCAGTGCCTTGCTCAAAGGCATCTTAGCAAGCGCTTCTCATTCATTTTTAAGAGGCAACCCTCTCTTCTGCAACGCTACACGAGGTGCTGCAGGTGAGTTTCTTGCCGAGTCTCAGACCTCAAAGACGCCGCCGCTGTTCCTCACTCACCCACAGCATTCAGCACATACTTAACATGAGGCCTCTGCATGTGTGTGTGAGTGCGTCTCAGTCTGGATGTAGGCGAGTGAACGGCGGCCGAGTCACTCCCACATGTTACATTCCGTGCAGCGCTCTTCCCGTCTGACCCCTGACCCCTGAAATTCTGCTACAGGTACATGTTTACCTGGACTACAGACGACTAAAAGATGCTTTAATCATCTCAATGCTGTCATGTCTTCACCAGGTCTTCCTCTTTCCAGGTCAGAGGTCAGACTCAGAGAAAATCAAACCCCTACAATGTGTTTGGTTTAATCTTTTGTCAACCACTGTCTGAAAATTAAATACAAAATTATTTTACAGGTCTGTAATTTCCAAATATTTTCCAGTTAGTTTACTGGAATTAAATACCTAATTTGGTACTGATAAAGGGGAGAATAGTACAACAGATTATTAAGACTATTGTAGGTTAAAAAACGTTAAGCAGCCGGGGGAGGGGAGTTATATACCAAGACAAAACATAGCATTTTCGTGATTAAAGTCGTATATTTACGAGAAAAAAACATGGATATTTCTTTAGATTAAAGTGATAAATTCATGAGAAAATATCACAAATTTACGAGAAAAAAACTGGATATTAATGTTATAACATTTTATGAGGTTGATCCAACCTTTCAAAGTAAAGCAATGTGGTTCGTTGAGAAAAAAAAACGTTCTTTTATTCTTTCTATTCTCATTAATTGAATAAAACCTTTAGAAGATAAATCTCTGGGGCCACGAGAATCATTGCCAATATATCAGATTGTTTAGCAATTCAAATTCAAGTTTTGTGAAAGGATTAACAGGACTGCAGAAAAACATCCTTGTGCAACAGAAAACCATCTTTATTTTCATCTTACTCTGTATCTTCAGGCTGTAGGGGTCCTCTATCTTGAAGACGGGGTCCAGCACCCGGAATATCACCTAGAAGAGAAAACAAAAAGGTGAAAGTGCTTTTTGTGAGAGATTTTAGACCTGATTGAGACACTCTTATCAATAGAACAACAAAACATTAAGAATGTAAATAAAAAAGTAAACTTGTTTTCTAAAAAGCTCACCTCTCCCTCGGTGGACGGTTCGATGTCTGAGTAATGGGAGTCGCAGAGGATTTCGTCCACTCTGACCATCGGCCCGGAGGTCACGTTGGGGAAGGACGTCTCGCAGTCCTGAGCAAAGTAGCGATAAACCTGCCACGTCTTCCCAAAGTCCATGGACCGCTCGATCACCATGGCAGCCGGCCGAAATGTCTGTCAACAGAGATGCGCGGGAAAAATCAATAGTAAATATATAATTAATTATAAACCATCATATTGTTTTTCTGCAGCAAAATCTGCACCTTCTTGTCCTGTGTCAGCTTTTTGTTTTATTTATAAGACTGCTGATGCTTTTTCATTTCATTTTCCATCCTTCTTTCAAATGATCACTTATTTCTGGCCTTTGTGAACGGACAGCTAATCTGCATCTTACTCAATTTCTGTTCCTGTAATTTCTGCTGAAAACCAAATTGTGTTAAACCTTTTTAATTTACTTGTTATCTTGTTTACCTTGTTACTTTATTCATTTTTTTTAAAAATTATTCTTAATATTGTTTTTTTATTATTCAAAATGGTCTCTGATTTTGTTTGTACTGCTTTCACTTATATATTTTATCATCTACCGTCTTTTTATTGTCTAATTTTATAATCTATTTATCGTAGTTTAAATGTGTTGCATTTGCATTTTTATTGTAATGCATTTTAACCAAAATAAGTGCTCTATAAATAAAATGTATTATTATTATTAGCCTGGGGGTGAAGCGATGATAATACTATCATTATAATAATAATAATAATAATAATAATTATTATTATTATTATTATTATTATTATATTGCATTGGGACACAGAGTTTTGGGAACTTTTTAATTTGGATAAAGTACATTTTCCTGCCATTTTCCATTTAGGTGTACTGTAGATATTTAATGTTTTTCCTCTAAACGGTTTGGATACAATAATAATAAACACAACTTCAAAATGGAGTAATGATATTCCTGAGAGTCTGGAGGCTGTAAAACGTGTTGATCTTTTCTGCCATCTAATCCCGAAACATGGGCGGGACAGGAAACGCATGGACAGTGTGTGTGTTAACTGTGATGAAGAGCTTCTGGCACGAAGCCAGCTGGCTGCCGTCATGGCCGACCATGTGAAAGCAATGAGAGGCGGGCAGCGTTTTTTTTTTTTTTTTTTTTTTTCGCACAGCCTCTAACTCATCCTCCGTCTTCTTCTTCTCTTCCCACCGTCCTCCAGAGACCTGAACGATTTTCCACATTCCTCCACCACAGCTGTCCAACACTCCATGAGTACGGGAGAGTGTGATATATGTGTGTGTGTGTGTGTGTGTGTGTGTGTGTGTGTGAGAGAGAACAGGCACCTTGAAGGTCATGATAAGGTGTGTGAAGTGAAACTCGGCCTCCAGGTCCAGCTGGATGGTCACATTCTCCACACCTGCAGGTAAAAGGAAACACACAGGAAGTGAGCAATTAAATCTCTTTCTCCACTGATCTCCATTCATAAAAAAATGTTAACGTTCAACACACACCCCAGACAGACTTTCTCACACACTAATTTATTTAAATATTTACAGATTCTGCAGATGTTTATGCAGCTGAGGCTTTACACATAAATCTAATCTGAAGGTTTTGTTCTGGATCGTGTCGCACCAGCTACTCCTAAATACTTCACTACGTTTATGTGAAAGTTTGGATTTAATCTATTTTTATTTTATTTTGATTGGGAGCCAGAGTATTTACAGAAGACAATTACTAACGACTGTGTTGACAACTATACACAACAAAATCAACTTTATAACTTGGATAGGTTTAAATTTAACAGCTGGTGCAACTGGCTCAGAAAGCCAAGAGCTGCAGGACGACTGCGAGGGAATTAGGAAATCCCAAGAAAAAGCCATTGTGTGTCTGCAGCTTCCTGTCGTTTGAAAACATCTGCACTGCTGCTCCCTCCATGACTCACAGGCAGATTCCCACCACTCACAGGGAACAGCAGTGTGCAGCGTGGGAGCAACAGGGCAGGGTTTGTTGTCTGTGGAAACTCACTTACTGTACTGGGATTTATTTTAGGGCTCAAATTAAGGATGTGGTTATTGTTTTTTTTTACCCTGAGTAAGTGAGAGAGTGCTATTAATTTGGCAGATCAGCGGATTTAATTATCATTTAGTGTTTAATTGAGACAAGTGTCTGTAGTCCATGAAGCCTTTTCAGTTTCTGCGCCTAGACTCTAAAATTATCAGATTAACTGAAGTTGTTGATTTGTCTTTAAAACATTTTGTTATTCCCTTGCATACAATTGTGATTATTACTGTTTCTGCCGAGTCAATTAATCTGTTAGCACATTAATCTGTTGTTGGTGTACATCCGAGTGTAGTCTGTATGCTTTCTTTGTTTGAAATGTAATCTTTTTAACAAAAAATAAACATCCAAACAATTAAACTGACACCTTCCCAGTGAAAGCACAAGTAAAACAACGGTTTCAAACACAGCTTTAGGTCATTTTTCATGCAAAAATGCAAACGATGTGATGATTTCAGCTTCTAAAATGTGAAGATTTGCTGCATTTCTTGTCTTAAATGACAGTAAACTGAATAATATTGATGTTTGGATTGTTGGTCGGACAAAAGTCATTTGACATTCTCGTATTTTCTTAAGTTTTACAAACCAAACAATAAAAAGATTGATCAAGAAAAGAAAAGAAAAGTTCAAGCCCTCGACAAAATAGTAAAAAAATTGCTCCACCTCGATACAAGAATAAAATGCTGCTTAAACATATTAACTAATATTAAGAATATTAGTTTTAATATTCTTAATATTAGTTAATATTATTATTAGGGCTGCAGCTAATCTTTTTTTTAATTATCGATTAACCGGCAATTAATTTTCTAGATCTACTATTATCTTCTTTGTAATGTCAGAAAAAAAGAAATGAAAAATGTCTATGTAAAACCCAAAGATGTTGACTTTATTATGATATAAAACAGAGAAAAGCAAGAACTCTCCATGTTTCAGAGGCATTTTTGCATGAAAAATGACTTGAACGAGTGATCAATTATCAAAATAGTTGGTGATTATTTTTCCGTCGATCGACTTTCCTCACAAAACATTTACTTAGGAAACATTTTTCAAAGCAGGACGTAGTATGTGAATACTTCCTCCTCCGCTGACTGTTTGTCATTCTCACAGTGCTGCTCTCTGAACCTCCGCCGTCTCATTACACCAAGTGTTGACACACATCTGTTTCTTCTCCACACACCTGTTCCCCTCAGCACACCTGTAAGCCCCGCCCCTTAGCCCTGCTGTGATTGGCTGCAGAGCGAGTCCCTGTGATCTCCTGTCTTCTCATTACTGAGCTCAGTTCCCATGAGAACAGCCTCGGTCACAGCTCACACGCTGTCCACTCATTTCAAAACAGGGAGCTCCGTCTCTTTAATTCAACAACAAACACACTTTTCTTTCTCACGCGTGTTTCCTGTCTCTCACCGTTCTCCGACTGCCACCAGGTCTTGAGGCGGTTGTGGGCGAAGGTGGTGACCAGGTTGTCGATGGTGTGGCTGACTTGGTTGCTGTTCTCGTTGAAAGGCTTCCTGGAGTCGCACATGAAACATTTCTTCTCCTCCTGATGGACACAGAGAGTGTGAAAGGGTCAGTTATGCTGATCGTTTTGCATTTTATTCACACAAGTTTGGAAATACAACACAAAAGGTGAACGATATTCTCTTCGCTGTCACTCTGGAAATCAAGGAAACAGGAAATGGAACCATTTCCATTGTGACTTCTTCCACAGAAAGTACAAAGAAAACTTTTAGAAAGATTCCCGATCACTATCTGGCAGTATCAAAGTATTCTTTTAGGTTATACGACATAATGAAAGTTTTAGTTTGATACAATTTATGAAAATCCAATGCAACAGCACCCTAATATATTGCAGCTTTACAAATATGACATAAAAAAAACAAGTTCAACGGTGAGTATGATTTGTAAATGAGGAAAGAAAAGGGGAAGGAAAGTTGAATCCTTAGTTCCAATTAAGGAAATCTTATTGCAACAGCATACAAACATCATCAATACACAATAGTCACAGTTTGGAGAAGATAACCTGAGTTCTAAAATCTTGTTGAGGCCGTTATAGCAGCAGAAGTGTATATAATGTAAGGGTGTGTATATAGGTAAATGCATAGTTTTTACTTTTTTTATGATCCTGTATAGATATTCTATTTTTTATTATTAATGACAGATAAACTTAAAAATGCAGTTGTAAGTTTGAGGTGTCCACAAACTTAGCAGTTGTTGGAGAAGTGAATTCAAACTAAGGTCGTACAGTGTGTGTATGTATATATATATATATATATATATATATATATATATATATCATGTTGCAAGGAGTGAGTTTAATAATGTGTTCGCTGCGTTTGTCAACAGCAGGAGCCTCGCCTACAGATGGTTTGGCATGGACACAAGCTTTACTCTGTTTCTCACACACACACACACACACACACACACACACACACACACGCACACACACACACACACACACACACGCACACACAGTCTTAAATCTCACAATATCGCAGCCTGTGAATAAACAAAATGAGTTTCTCAATTTCACCGAGCTCCTGCCAACTATGTCGAAATGTGAGCAGAGTCTCTCTAAGTCGCTCCACTTAACAGTGTTTGGTGAAAAAATGTCTTCTACTTCCTCCCCCCTCCCTTCATCATCATCATCATCATCATCATCATCATACTCGAGCACTGTGCTCATCCTCAGGAAGCTCAGAAAAGCGCTCTCAGTGTGTCATTTTCATAAGGACACCATTCACACAGAGAACTCGCCGTAGGGTGTTTGATAAAGAGAGAATATACCCCCCCCCCACCCTAACCCCCACCCCGGTCCACATGCACACAGGGAAGTGATTGTGAGGCCACACAGCGCTTTTATTGTGGCGAGGAATGTCTGAACTCCCACTCGACAAGACAGAAAGCAGATACAGTAACTGTGCAGGCTCCCACACATGATGCACAGCTTAAGCTATTAGCCGGTCAATTGATTAGTCGATTGATTTGGATAATCAGTTATTTTCAGTGTTCCTACAAACGACACCACTTACTTACGTTTAGGGACAAATGTTTATTGTAACATAAAACATTTCCCTGTGTCTACTAGCAGACAACAAACACAATGTGTGTGTTGTCGGTAAAATAGAAGTTATCATTTATTTTAAGATTTTTAATTGCAATGTCAGAAAAACTGGTTAATCTCTGATATTATTCCTAACATAGTTAAATAAAAACATTAGCAATAAGCTGGTGTAGAGGGTTAAAACCTATTTTTTCATCCTTATCACACATCGCACTGGTCACGTGACGGGATTCATGGCTGACATCAACCGCCTCGGGTCTCTTGCAAGAATTCATAAGCAATAAATCCAAGTCATAAAAATAGCATGTACTGCACAAGGCTGGCAGAGCTGATACATTTTAAATCACTTTAATGAATTTCCGTACAGAAAAAAACAACTTTCTTTCAAACAAAAGACAACAAATCATTATTTTTCTTAATGTTTTTATCAAAGCCAATGTTTAGAGTGATTCACTTGTTTGAAATAAAGTTGCAGTTATAATGATGTTAGTGGCATTTTATACTGTTAGCTGCTGGCAACAGGACGTCTGTACTGTACTGCAGGGTTATTATTACGCATTGTTGTGATTCCAGTCTGGCTGATATACTTTAGATATATTAGAAATGTAAAGGAAGATGCAGATACAGATGTGCATCTAACTATACTATAGTTACTATATGTAAAGGGCAGATATGTGCAGGGTTTTCTATATACAAACGTGGTTTTATGTGGATAAATTGATAATATGTAAAGTATATTCAGTCGGCTTTGACAGACAGTGAAAGCTATTGAACATTTTAGACCTTTCATGAGTGTTTTAACTGTATGTGGAATTTTTAAGTTAAGAATAGGAATCACATGCAACTGTTTTGTACTTGTTATTTTGACCAATTCGACTCTCTCTGTCATATGTGTAATGGAGGCAATCATACATGCACTCATTTATTCTCCTTGTCTGGTTTTATAAAACGTGTGGGTTTTATTTCTTGTTCTATAGGCCTTCATTGTCTTCTCTTCTACCTCCCTTTTCCCTTTTCTTCTTCTTGTAAAGCACTTTGTAGCTGCTGTTTTGAAAAGTGCTATATATATATATACACGTATATAAATAAAGTTCACATTCTTGCTCACTCTGTGTAGTTTCAAAGTAGCTTCTGTATCAAACACCAGAACAAGTTCAAGGACATAATAGAGCTCATTCTGCTCCCTCCAGATAAACCCATAAAGCAGGCATGAAGTCCTCTTAAAAACATCTGTTTGTAGTCTTCAGCAGAGTTAAAGATCAGCATGTTTATCACCAGAACTAAGTCATTTATGGTGTTTACATTCTATGCTTTAATAAAGGTTTTGGATGCATATTTATAGAGATAGAAAATATATTTCCCAGAGATGTTGTCAACAGCTGACAAATCAACAGCTGACTCATTATTTTACTGGCCACTAGCTCAGAGTTTATTTCCCAGCAGCCCCCTTTTCCTTACCTCCAGATGTCCGACGATGCAGAAGCGCTCCGGCTGCTTCCGGCCGCAGGTGGAGGAGACGCTGAGCTTGTGCGCGCGGCCGATCAGCAGGTCACCTGTAGCGGGGTAGCAGCTGCCCTCCGTGCAAACATCTGGAAACTCTGGGAACTGCTGCGCCCTGACGGGGCTCCACAGGGCTGCAGGGAGGAATATACAGCTGTTAGAGAAACTCCTAATAAATCCCCAATAAACTGATTTGTGGGAAATCAGCAGGTCGTCTTATTTTTGCTTTCAATTGTAAATCCCAGAAGCAGAGCATGCTTGCGGTCAGGTAATCTAAATTAGAACCACATGGATTCTAAGATTGAGCAACAAAAAGTGTATTCAACTCTCAAACTTTCCTGCAGCAGCCTTCCCCTTTCTTATCTTTTAAAAAACATTACAATTTCTGGTTAAAAAAAAAAGACAAAAAGAAAAAGAATAAAGTTTTGCATATGGATCTCATTACATGTGTTGTGGCTGCAAATGTGAGAAAGAACTGTTTTGGCAGCTAGAAGATCCACATCCACCCAGCGCGCTGACAAACTCAGAAAGTTTTGACATTTAAAAAACAAAACTTTAAAAATAGAACTCACCCAAAGTTGTTATAAAGAGGATTATGAGCGACATTTCCGAGTGCGGAACATTGACAGCACGTCTTGTCGATGATGTTGATGCGTCCTGCAGCTGAGAGAGAGATAGTGTGTGTGTGTGTGTGTGAGTGTGTGAAGTGTAAAGTCAGAGGGAGTTTTTTTGCAGAAGTCTGTATGTATGGAGTGTGGGAAGTGCCAATCTAAGGACTACAGAGTGTATGAAGTGTGGATAGTGCCACAGATGACTAAAGACGACTGTTGTGTGACATTTATATGAAAATACGTGTCAGCTAAACTTTAATTTGTCAATGGTGGAAGATGTGTTCAGGTGTTTTACTTAAGTAAAAGTAGCAATACTGCATGCACTGTAGGAATAAATAGTAATTCATTCACTGTACTGCCTTCAAAATGTTATCTAAGTAAAGGTAGAAAAGTATTAGCATCAAAATATACTTAAAGTTACAAAAATAAAAGTACTCATTATGCAGAATTTCAGAATCATATCCATTTTATTACTGGATTATAATTAATAATGCATTAATGTGCACATCACTTTAGGTGGAGGTCATTTTAATTACTTCACATTCTGCTGTGAATAAATACAATTTTAAAATGTTTTTAAAAATGTAATATATTTTGTGGTATTAATCTTTACGTCAGAGACAAAGACAGTTGTCTAAATAAATTCAGAAGTCTGCATTATAATTGTATAAAGACATGAGAGCACTGCCTCCTTGTGTTGTTCATGTGGAAATACAGCGTCAAACAGCCACAACTCAATCTCTCAATACTCTTTACCTCCACCTTTTATAATAACATTAACTGTAAAAACAAAGCTCCGCTCTCTACATAATGTCTCATTCACAAAGTGTCACTGCAGCTTATATAACATTTTACCTCCCAGAATACTTAAATGAAAACTTCTGTAAATCTGGAGACATCTGTGTATAGAGGTGAAACAATATACATTACTCGAGTAGTCAGAGGCCAATTAAATGTTTAAAACTTTCACTTTAAACTGTATATTCATGATTAAGTGGACAACAATCTGCTACATATACTAATAATAGTAACTTTATGTATAAGAACAGTTACAAATTGATTCATTAAAAAAAAGAAAGAATGTATAGTGCAATACAATAATTAAGATTAAAGTTAATATATATATATATATAAATGTAACTCTACATACAGATATCCAGGTTTTAGGAGAGCTTTTTACTTGTTTAATGGAAAACCTGTGCATCACCTGCACATCTTTTTAGTTTTAAAGCTCCTATAAGCCCAGAATTGTGGCTCCAAAATCATATCTTACAGAGAGTTTGAGCTATTAAGTGTTTAGATTTGTCAGTTTTTTTGTGTTTTTTTTAATCTTTGTAATTAAAACCACCTTCTAAAGAAACAGCAGACGGGTCTAATGAAACTCTGCACATTGAAATGGAGTTTGATAGAAAACCTCAGCATGTGGCCAGAAGTCATTTCCACTTCCTGCTGGAAATCAATTATGTTCTGAAAGTCACTTTGCTCTACCCTGTAATTCAGAGGTGTGTGTGAGTGTGAGTGTGAGTGTGAGTGTGAGAGTGTGAGTGTGTGTGTGTGTGTGTGGCATGAGTCATTTCTATTCAAGAGCAGAGAAGGAGGAGGTTGGTGAAAAAGAAAAAGTACTGTTTTCTGAGACTGATTTTTCTTCTCCTGCACTAGGACGGAAACACAAAGTCTGGTATTATTATCAACCAAATCACAGACGAGAGTTTTTGCAAAATGTAATTCAAAAATAATATTAATTGCCCTGGCAGGGACGTTGCAGCTCTGACAAATCCCCAAAAAAACAATGTAGAAGAGCTTCAGCAGCGCGTTTCATTATAAAACCAGTTCAGAGCTGTGGTCCGTATTAGAGCCGGGCATAATGAGGGAAAAAATTAAAGAAGGAACATTTCTATTATTGTTTTGCATTTCGATAATAAAGACAAAATGTTGAGAATAAAGTCCAACTTTAAGTCGATTAACATTAGTGGTTTGATTTATACTCAACATTTTAACTTTATTCTCATAAAGCAAAAACATTTTTTCTTCTTCTTACGCCTGGCACTAATACTTAAAGTCCTTATTCTCCACATTCTAAGTTTTTTTCTCACCTTTTTCGACTCTATTCCCGAAATGCAAAACAAAATAAACACTCTTCCTCCTCTCATTGTTTTTACTTCTGCCTGGCCCTGATCCTCTTCCACAGCGGGTCAATAATACGGTCTGACATCTGCGCTTCAGAGGCACATTATGGTTTCACTTTTAGCAGATGTTCAAAAAGACAGTATGTGAATATTTTTATGTTATGTTTTAGTGCAAAAAATAATACTTGCACATACATCCTGAGTTCCTTCCCCTTCAATGTGCAACCTGCAGCATAAATGAGCTAATTGTTCATTACTGGGTGTTCATCTCTGCTTTGGTGCGGTCACACGTGGGAATTCGTGTTCTCACGGGATTTGGGAAGTTGCCTCTTGACACACCTCTAATTGTGGTCTAGCTATAGCTTGTGTAAGGTATGCTTTACATTCTGACATAAAAGGTCATTTTCTCTAAAATGTTATAAAGTACGGTATTGTTTTTATACATTTGTTGTTGTTTCTGTCTCTTGCCTCGTGTGTCTTCCTGTTAATCTCTTGTCCTGGACTATTAACAAACTACTTAATCCTATTATATATTATTATCTATGTCTGCTATAGGCTGTTTACATTTATCATACACTTCTACTGTATTCCTGCAGAAATAAAAAAAAACTTCCATCTACTTCTTTTAAATTGTGCAGAGATTTCAAAGCACGAGACACACTAAAACACACACACTCCCTCAACAGCAGGGGTGAACACACTTCTTGCAGTTTCCTCTCTCTCTCTCTCTCTCTCTCCCTTTCTCTCTCCTCCCTCCCCTCCTCTCCTCTCCTCTCCCTCCTTTTTCCTTGCCTTCATTTTAATCCTTCCTCCATGCTGAGAGGTACAGAGAAAGGAAAAAGAAAAAGGGAAACACATAAAGGACCCCTTCCCTCTTTAATTCTTCCTACCTGTCTCGTTCTTTATTTCTTCTTCCTCTCTTGCGCTTGTTCTTTCCTTTCTCTTCTTCTGTGGTTTTATAGACTCAGGTGAGAGATGGGATGTGGGAATTCCTCACCAGCCACCAACAACAACAGCAGCACTGCAGGTGAGAAACACCGTGAGAGGATGTTTGTGCATGAAAATAGAAGAAATAGAACATTTTATTTATCTATTAGCATATAAGAGACAGTAGCAGAGAATGTAACAGATGCAAATCTTCTCTCTCTCGAATGAAATTCAAGTTATTTTAGTAACTTTTCTGTCATATAATGCTGTTAAAGGCACAGTCAGGAATGTCTTTGACCACATACCTGTTTTATGTTGTTTACTTTTTGTTTGCGAACACTCTCCGGCTTTACAATTGTACCAATAAACCAAATAGTGAATGCAATAACTGCAGGAAGTTTGTGTGAAACGAGCGATTTGGATGCTTATTGATTTTATTTCCTGTGAATATTTAATCAGAGATGAGCTGTGTGTTATTTTTAATAACTTTTAATAACTATGTTTGTTTTTTTGCAATCATACATACCTAATTTTTTGTTGACAAATTCAGTGTTTGCTGTTTTAACTGCATACTTTTCTAATAAAGGTCACATTACATCGTCACCAAACTCCGTCTTTTATTATTGTTTTGATTGAGAGACCCCTAGTGGCATAAAAATGACATATTGTGCGTATAAATAATATTCCAAACTTAAAAAATAACAATTTAAAATGTGAAGTTGTTTTACACCGTTTAGAATTAAGAAGGCCTTTTTTCCCTAATCTTGTTTGGCAAATTTCAGATTATGGTTTGGATAACGGTATAAAATATGAAATGTTTGATGCTATACAGGATGCATGCTGGTTTTAAAATCTTCCATTTTGCTTGACAATGTTCAGGCCATGCACTTGATTTATATGCAGATTTCTGGATTTACTCCTTTGTTTTTTTTATTGTTTCTTTTGCGTAATACTTCTTGTTGCTGTGGGCTGAATTTCTGTAGTCAGAGGTAGATGATAGCAAAGAAACATGCGTAAAAGCTAAATAAAAAATGGGTAAAAAGAAAATGAAATAGGAAAGTAATTAAACATTTGCCAATTATTCATCTGTGTTTGAAACCTCAGGTCGAGCTGAGTCTTCATCAAAGGTGTAAGTTAATTTTACACCTTTTACCTCTTTCACACACACACACACATTTACAAACACATTCGGTCTGTTGTTTGACCTTTCTCTGATGTTTTCTGTTAACGTAGAGCTTTTAATGTGTGTGTGTGTGTGTGTGTGTGTGTTGACAGATCAGAAGAGTCTGTGCCAGAAGAGGATAAATGGAAGTGAGTCATTCGATCCAAGATTTTCAGATCATACTCACCTTTAAAATCTGTTTATATATAAATTACTTGTACAAAATACTTTTTACACAGTGTGTGTTTGTGTATATAGGAACTATGGAGGTGTGTATGTGGGTTTTCCTACAGACCTGAGCAACATTCCTCAAGTACAGATAGGATCACTCAGAGGTAACTAACTCACTCACTCACACACACACACTCACTCACACACACACTCACACACTCACACACTCAATTTCCTGTTGAGTCTCAGGGTCATGAGAGCATGGGAGAGAGAAAACACTGATGATCACTTATCATTTGTTGTTTTTTTTCTTTCATATGTGTGTGTATATATACTGAATATATAAACAGTATATATATATATATATATATATATATATATATTGTATATATATATATATATATATATACTGAATATATATGTATATGTATATAAATATACACACATATTTTGTTAGTGCTACAAGTGCATTTAATTGAATATGTGTTAATTAATTAAACTGTCTTCCACAGAGCATGAGAAAGACTCGTCCCTCAGGAGGCCGCTGTGGAGGGACAAGTTCCAATTTTAATGAAGAGCCAGGTGTGTGTGTGTGTGTGTGTGTGTGTGTGTGTGTGTGTGTGTGTGTGTTATGCTTCTGAACCAGTGGACACACATTGCCACAACTACTGTCTTGTGACTATTGCAGTGTTTTTGCTTGTTTAAGGCTTCAAAATCGATCATTTCCCTAATCATTTAATACGTAATTTCATCACTTAGTTTGTATTTTTATTGTATTTTAAGCAGATTCATCCACATTTATTTATTATGATTCTTACTGTGAACTGTTTACATTTCTGGCATCACACTACATTTGGTATTTGCACCTTTATTGTAAATCTTTGTTTGTTTTTATTTTCACTCTATGCTTTTGCTCTTTACTTCTTTATTCTGCAGCAACAATTTAATTTGAATATCATTTCTTAAAATACAAAAAGAAAGTTCAATATTATATTAATACATCTTTTCAGAACAAAATCTTCTTGCAATTCAAGAGTAAGTTGAGCCCCTGGGCGTTTGGTTCGAGTGTCTATTAAATCATGCGGTTATTATAACTTTATTATAACAATTACATTGCTTTGCGATGTGCTTCAATGTGCTTTTGTTTCAGTTTCAACCAGTAAAAGCTGTCTTTTGCGCCTCTCTGTGAACTGAAAGATGCAGAAGAATATGGCAGAAGAGGAAACCCTGCAGGTGTTCTCACCAAATGAGGAAGCGCCGCACTCAGCGCAGCCCGTCTTCTCCCCCAGCGTCCTCTGTGAGGACTTTAATGGGATCAGCTCTCCCTGCTTTGACCGGCTGTGGAGCCTGTTGCGTCAAACAAACTGGTTAAAGACTTTCGTTCTTCTTTTGGAAACAGAAGGACTCGTGAAGCAGTGACTGTTTGCTGTTTAAATATATGAAGGTGTTTAGATTGTTGCATGAAGAGGCTGCGGGTTTTTACTCCAACGAATCAGCTCCACTTCATTTGGCCTTGTTGGCTTGTTGTGTAGCTGCTTCATGAAGCGCCAGCACCGGCTGTGACAAAAGCTGGAGTAGCTCTTTGTCGAGTGGTAGTAGCACTAATTGTGTCCAAATGTCAAGAAGGACTACATGTAAAATATATCTGAACGCAAGTCTGCTGATAGTCAGTCAATAAAACCCATAAAAGACCAAAACCAACAATTGTCTGTGTATCCAACGCCTGATATATCTTCTTCCCCTGTGCCATAAGGCTCCATCTTTGTCCAAAATCTATTAAAAACACATCAATGAGCCTCACTGTTGTACTGGGTGACATATTCCTTCATTCTGAACACACACATTGTCGTTTATTTTTGAACAAATCCAGAAAACACCATCTTGCTGCCCCAAATACTCACTACAGCACCAAATGAGGATTAATCCGCCGCTGAAAATAGTCCCCAACAAATGCACCATTTCCTCCTGTTGAGTTAGTTTGATAAAAGCTACACAGTGACCAGCTGTTTTAGGAAATTACATAACTTTTAAAAAATATATATATATATTTTTTTTTTTGTTGGTTTTGGTATTACAATAAGATTTGTTGACAATAACAAAAATATAGAATACAGCCAGCCTAATGTTTTAAACTCTCCTTTAGGTTGTATGCAACCATCACTCAAGCAAAACAGCTGCATTTTAAAGTTTGTCGAACTATGTGAAGGACATTTTCTTTATTATAATAAGAAAGTGTATTTAGGGAACATTTTTCTGAGGGTTTACAAAGTGCTTTAGAGTTTAAAATTAAAGGCAGGATTTACATTTAATACTCACGTGTAGTTTTGTTCAACTGAAATGAAAACCTGCAGACTCTTGGCGTCTCCAGGACACAATACAGCACAGTAAGTGGCTCCTGCTGTGAGAGGACGTCAATGAAAGTCTTCTCCTTTGGGCATTTGCACAAAATGAATGCATGAATGTAACTAAACAGAGTCTGCTGTCGTTCACCTTTAGTGCTCAAGGTGAACCCACCAGGAAAACAGCTGTTGGTTGCTCAGGAAGTTGCTAAAAAAATAAGCATATTATGTCGTACATGCATGACACTGGCTCTGATGTTTCTCAAAAATAATAGTTTAAACAAAAAAAAGAATCAAAATGAATTGTATAGTGCATCGATTTGTAAAGTCAGTTCAAATTCAGCCAAATAAGCCATAATCTGTAATTATACTAAAAAGGTCTGCAGGTTGTCTTTCAACGCAAATGTTAAGTTGTAACAAAAAGATCAGAGGTTATTAGTAAAAGGACTTTTTATATATATTTAATATAATTTGAGTTATTGTAAGAAAAATACTGGATGTTAAAATCTTGTTTCCTGACACGGTACAGGTCCTTTATGCACAAAAATGTGAATGTTTTTGTAGAGGCTTCGTGTTTTCTGTGTCTTTAAAAATGTTTTGTTTCTTTTCATTGCTAGAGAAGTAAGAAAGTAACAGTTTTCTTCAATAAATTGACGCTTTTGTGAAGTTTTTGCTTAAACATCACATTTAAAAGACAAATAGATAATAGTAAGTCCAGGATAAAATGAGGAACAGGGTGTTAATGATCAATTGTTTTAAACAGCTAAAAGACAAAGACTTGAACACAGGGATATATATACAGGGATAGAAGATGTGTTGTCGCCTTTACACAGCTGCTCCACCAGGGAGTACTAAGAGGTTTATCTTTCAAACGTAAAACATCCCACTTATTAAATATCTCGGTCAAAAATCTTTATTAAAATTAGTAACGTCCAATTTTTGTAATAAACATTTTCCATGAAAATCTTTTGAAAGGTGCAGAATATATCCCAAATATGTGTGAGGTTATTTCTCTTAAGGTTGAATATTTGAATGTTTAGTATAAAGTCAAACTAATCATTGATCTACACTTTCAATGGTTAAACAAATGCTCTTCTTTTGGAATGATATACTTTTAAGTTGACGTAAGAAAAAAAAAAAAAAGTTCTGCTTTAATACAAAACTTTATCTACTTCACAATGAAGAATGTGTTTAACATAAAAAACCACAAACTGTCAACAGAAAGGGAAAGACACAGGTGCAATAATGCATATAGGGCAAGGGTGAACGTAAAGTGCCTTTTGGAATAAATGGTGTGTGTTGCATTACACACTGAGGTTTGTGTGGTTTGGACTGAAGCTGAAGGGGAATGTTTTCACTTGTAAGGCATGTGAGGTACTATAGAAACTGTACTGTAGGTACTATAGAAAACAGCAACATCTGGCAGCATGTAGGTGGACGAATAGAGGGAATGTGGCTCACCGAAAACCTAACTTCACATGGAGCCTTGACTTCCCTTTCTGATGACCACTTCCTCTCCTGACGCCAGCTTCCTGTACAACTGCGACAGTTCATCAGGTTGTGGCATTTTTGACTCTGGCGTGCAGGGAATATCAAAGTCTGACGACGCCTGAGACTCTGACAGCTCCTCCAGCTCTGATTGGACGTTGCTCTCCTTCTCCTGAGACACAGTACTGGTCCTCGAGTCTCCATGTTGCTCTGGTTGGAGGATCAGAGTGTCAGGTAAATACGAGTCCTGGTTCTGGGAGGAATGGTTTGACGGGGAGGCGGAAAGGGTCAGACTGAAGTGTTCTTCGTTATCTGGAGTTTCCTCTTCGTCACTGAACAGATCTGGGGTCTGTGAGCCTGTCATTTTGGAGGGGGAGGGGCTTGGGACAGAGCAGCAGGACTGTAATTGGCTGTTGAGGCTGTTCTGGCTGTCAGTCAGCGTCTCCGTGGTGAAGAAATCATCCCATTTCGGAGGATTCGAGGAGACACTTCCTTCAACCTCAATCGTCTTTTTCTCAGTTTCCTTTATCGTCCTGTTCACCTCCTCCTGAGTCAGTTTTTCATTCTCCTTTCCCTCGTTCTCCTCCTCCTCCTCATCATCATCTTCCCCTTCATCATTGGACTCAGTGCAGTCTGCATAGTTGCGTGAAACAGGCTGCGTGTCTGTGACTGTCAGAGGAAAAGACTCCTCCACAGGCGCCGTTTTCTGAGGACTCTGAGCTTTCACTAAGAATTACAGATCAAAAATGTAATTTTGTTAATGATAATCAATATTTCAACAGCATACTAGGGCCATTGTGGGTAAAAAAATTTAATAATCACGGAGCTGGAGGAGGGGATTAGTATTCCGAGGAAAAACTCCAAGATTAAAGTGGTAAATTTACGAGAAAAGAAAAACTTGGATATGCTCTAAACCTCCCCCGGCTTCTTTCAATGGCCTTAATACGCAGTCTGACAATACATTAAAAAAAATATGCTGGAAAAAGTAGTTAAGAAGTTAAAATCATTACGCACCGTTTTCTATTTCTTGGTTCGGCACCATCTTCTTCCTCACTGGTGCCAGATCGAGGCCGTCAAACAGCTTGTCATCACCGTCTGAATCTGAACAGAGGAAAACAGACTATTAATACTTATTACTACGACGTAAACATGCTGACTGTTAAGTTTGTTAATTGAAAGCTGTTATTTATCATCTGTTTTAACAAACATTTTATAGCCTCCAGCTCTTTGTTCGACACTTTATCTGCCAGCAAGTCTTCCCTTCTTATTAGAATATTTTTGGAATATAATTTGCTGTCCCAAAATAAAGAATTTCAACAAGAGATGGATTCACTTTTTTCACTCTGTTGTTATTTTTTCACACACACACACAGGCCGGAAACACACACACATGCACTCACACAGGGGCTAGACATGCATTAATTGGGCCGGCACGTTTACCAATGAGAAGTCCCTTTTATTGGGCCGGTTCCTGCCTCAGAGGCATCGAGGGAAGCAGGTGAGCAGGCTCTGCACTCTGTTGGGGGAGACATCTGCAGCCCTCCAAGCCTTTAATTCATTCATACTTTTTATTACCTCATCCATCTTTCCAATGGGTGGCACTCACACAAAATTGCTGTCCCTTCACGTCTGATGCAAACAGTCCTTCTTGTATTTATTACAAAGTATTTGCAAATGAGAAAAGAATGGAAAGTCCTCCCAAACGTTCAGATAGCTTCACCGTTTAGATTTCATATTCCACATGGCGACCTGTAAACAAGCAGTCGTTGTGCAGAGCACCTGTTGTGGTTACATACTGTATATCTGCGAGTGTGTGTGTGTGTGTGTCTCACCGTATGTAGGTCGCTCCACCATGCAGCGTTTGAGGACTCCCAGAGGTTTGTATATGGACGCTGCTTGATCTGACTGGTTCCTGCACATCAGCTTCAACCTGTTCAAACAAAGTGTCAATGTTATTACAGCGAATACATTACAGTAATAGATCAATAATTATAGTTGGAATCTTTAATTGTGAAATTGAAAAGAATGAAAACTTCCACATCCATCGCTGAACATGTTGGTTTGCATGGTTGACATGAAATCACAATAAAGAAAACTTCTCTCACATCTGTGTAACCTCCGTCAGTGTCCGGCCGAGAGGCACGACACTGGGGTAGATGTTGACCGGCTGGAGGTAGGAGAGGAAGTTTTTAAGCTGAAATCAGAGATACGTGAACATTTTAGCACATTGTTTCGAGAAGCAAATGAAAAACTATCATCTACAACAAGCTCTCTTTCAATATAAAAAAAGAAATCTAACAAATATAAAAAATATACAAAAACAGTTTTTCACAGACAACACTGAAATAACTCCTTACATTAAAATCCTCAGAGTCATAGTTGATGAAAAGATAACATTGAAACACCGTATTAAACATGTCTGTAAAAATACTATGAAGTCAACAAAGTAAAATGATAATTAATACAAATCCAATTATCTATTTGTTTTTAAGGCAAAAGCAGCTTGGAGTTAAAGGAAAACATATTTACTATATTCAACATCTGCTAAAAAATGATTTTCATCTGCATCATTAATTGATTAATCATTCCTGTATTTTTACTTTTTATATCAGCTTAATTTCTCCTCATATTATGTACATGTATGTAATATTACTTTGGCCACATGTCCCACTTATCAAGGAGACTTTCTGAATCCAAAATACCTTTTTGAGAGGGATATATATACGTGTGTATGAGCAAATAAATAAATAAATAAACATTGTATCATTATGTGTGTATGAACTAATTAAATCTTCATTCTAACTCTTCATGTGGAGAACACTTATACTCATGTATATGTATCAAACTAATATGCTGTACACGTCTAACCACAGTCACATGTCTCTGGTTTAAACATTTAAATAGAGAAATTAAAGTACCTCAGTGTATGAGGAGTGGAAACTGAAGCAGGCTCTGAAGGAACTTCCTCCTGTTCTAGAAAAACAAGAAAAAAAAAGGCATATTTAGCAGCTATAAACCAAACTTAATGTGATTTCTGATGAATTCTTCTTTCAGTGTCTTTTTTTAAAACCAAGCTTATGGCTAACTACTAAATTCTAAATGTAATCAGACCTTGACACGCGTTAGTATTTCAGAAAACTCCCGAGACTTTTGAAACCTGCTCTCACTTTATTATAACGTTGGTTTTCCTCATTCTCTCTCCGAACCACATGGTGGACGGTTTGATGCTGATGATGCGAAGAGGAGTCCCGTCAGGCGCTGTGCAGCCACACGGCAGCCGGCTGCCTTGGAAAAACTCCTCAGCCTACACAAAGGCACAGAAAAGAAAAAAAACAGGGCTCAGTAAATGAATTGACAAATAACAATGACACTAGTCCAGAACTATGAAGCAGGAACCTACTTATCTAAATGTTGCATTACTGGGTTTTTAGGATTATAAATGTAACTCAACCTTGACACTTTGACTCTTTCCAAGATATATCTGGATAAAATAAATGCCACGACTGTTTCATGTGGATGGTATCTTTAGGATTTTATATGTGCTCTAATCTATACTCTTATCGGTTCTTGTATTTCTTTTTTTATTAATACAGACACGTTCCTCCCTTTGTGTGCGGGAAGCAGTTTTTTTAACCGCAGTTAAAATTTGGTTTTATGAAAGGTTTAAACGCCAACAAATATGTATTGAAGCAGAATATTTGGTTAGATAAAAGATTTTTGTGAATTTTGGAAATGATAACATTTATCTTTTTTCTATGCATTTTGACTTTTCTTCTGGATATGCGCGTGTGTGTGTGTGTGACAGACATAAAGTAGCACCTTAGGGTGTCGACAGGCATGGATCTGCGTCCTGCGGTCAGTCGTCACGTAGCTCAAGATCTCCGGCATCTTCTTGAACATCTCCAGACTTCTGACATGGATCTGAGAGTAAATATGTCAACATTTAATTGTCCTTTACATATATGTTTTTTTGCATGAAAGAACGTTATAGAGAAACATGTGTGTTACCTGCGTGTTGAACTCCTCTCCCAGGTTGGTGAACAGATATTCATATCCATACGCAGCTTTACAGTTGAGCCACACAACATGATATGAACTCTGACTGATCCAGTTTCCAACAAGCTCTGAGATACCTCTCAGACAGAGCTCCTGTTCGCACACACACAATTATATATTATACAACAATCACTGTCAGGGTCACATATAGAAAGATAATATCATGCATCTATAAATAAAATGGTTCAAACACAAATACACATTAAAAATCAAAACAATTGACACATTCTTGGTATTCTTATCAACAAGGGTCAAGACTGGACGAACTCCAAACATTCACATTTGAGAAGCTGGAACCAAAAACGTTGGCGTATTTCTTTTTTTTTTTTTTTAAATGACTCATACTCATGACTTATATTTGCTTCTATTGAGGTGAACAGCTTTTGAGCTGAAATATTACTCTGTCCAACGTTACGACAAAAAACTACAGTCTGGTGACGGGAGATGTCTTCCAATAAAACACTGCAGCGGGACAAAAAGTTATCAAAAACTGTCAGCATTTAAAATAAATTAAATCTTCACATTTTTCAAATTGAAACACAAAGTCCAATCATTAAACTTGACCAACAGATGACGGTGGCCTGACTAAACCTTGCACAATGCTGGTAGCAGCTACATTTTATAGCCCAGTTTCCACTCAAATTGTAAACCACATGCTAAAATATTCCAAAATGTTTACATTTTCCTTACTACTCCTGTTTGGACTTCACCACAAAAAATATTCCTCTATTGAATCCTGTTCCCATCCCAAACAACGTACCCGAGTGGGTATCTGGTAGAATCGTGGGTCATAGAAAGTGGAGTCCAGATAAACGCTCTGAAGATCCTTCACTCTGTATGTGAAACATAAAAAAAAAAAACAGCATCATACATAAAGTGTGATGAAGCAAATGGGACAAAGAAGAAGGTGAAAGTGTCTGAAAAGAGAGTTGCTGTGACATTTTTCTGAAGACCTTATCCAATTCTTAAAAACCTTTACTGTATTGTTCTCCAGAGCTTCTGTAACTGTTGAGACTCAATGAGACAGAAAGAAGTGAACATGTTCATCAGGACCGACCTGCTGCCCGAGTGCAGATGTTCCATTCTGGAGACGTCTCCAGTAGAAAACCTGAAGTCTCCTGTATACAACACATTCCCCGTAGACCCCTCAAACAGGAACCTGCGAACACACACACATCATTTCAGACTCAAAAAAAGATATATGAATTAAAAAAACATCTTTCCAAAACAGAATAAAGTTGGGTTTTTTTCTTGCAGACTCCTCTTGGTCTCCTGAAGAGTCAATAATGTGTGTTTTTAATGCACATTGGAGCATATTAAGGTCACATTTCAACACGTTTGATACAGTTTGGGTTTCTTTCTGATTTTGCTCAGGTCTTGTTGTGAACTACTGGTAATTATTATTTTCATTTTTGACTTCAGATCATTTCTTTTCATCCACCAACATTTGATTTTAGCACCTTGTCAACAAGTACGACAGCTTTTTAATATATAAAAGTTCAATGTGAAGTGTATGCTTTTATATAATAATAATAATTTATATAGATATGTTGTCTGAAAGGGGAAGAATTGGACATAGACAAAATGTTTTGTATACAGTTGAGGTATGGTTATCTTTCTGGAAAGAGTTTAAGAACGGTTTGACTTGCATAACAGAGCCGGGACAGTGGCCTGCAGGAAGCAACGTGACCACAATATCTTCTTTCTGTCAAACAAACACCAGACAAGATGGTTAAAGATGGTTACGAGCTAAATCTACACGACTGACTGGACTGACCACTAAACCGATCCTGAGTTTTTACCTCTCCAGATGCCACGTCCACCAGAGAAATCTGAGTTGGGCTCTCCAGCTCTAAAGGAACCTAAAGCAGATCATTCAACAAGAGAGAAAGAAACAAAACTTTAAAATTCATCGAAGAAGAGACAAAACTTTTTATTTCACCAAAATACCAGAATGCGTAAGACATGAAGAATTTTGTGTTAAAGGCAAAAATTACTCTCGGACACACAGGAAATAGACTGAAATAGAACAACTCCTATTTACTCCTGGAATCCATCAAACAGTGTAAAGTGATGATATTTAAAAGTGTACAAATATCCCAAAAGGTGCAAGTAGTAAGCAGATATATCTATCCTTAAGATAATACTCCTAATTATCACAAGCATACACGATGAAAATGACAGTAATAGAGGGACTCACAATGTATTCCTCCCAGAAAGCGTACTTGGGATTGCTCAGCAGAAGTTCTTTGGTTACGAAGGAGCAGTAAAGCCTGACCGTACGACTATAAACCCAAAAGAGAATACATTAACACAGCAAATTACAAGTTTATAAAAGTTAAGTTTTGTGTCTTAATACTTTGTGGTTGTTGTTGTTTTTTGAGCCCCTATTTATAGCTCTCAGATAGGGTAGTAGTTTATTATAATCTTTGTTTGGGTCAGCAAATTAGGATACACTTACTTACTTAGATAGATAGATAGATAGATAGATAGATAGATAGATAGATAGATAGATAG
>CALSBV010010187.1:5747881-5759812 GCA_943590825.1 Bovichtus diacanthus
TAGATAGATAGATAGATAGATAGATAGATAGATAGATAGATAGATAGGAAATTTACTTTTTCCTTTTCTTAATATGTTTCTGCTTCGTTCAGTTTTTTTTAGATTCATACAGTGGATTATGTGTGTGACTTGAAACATAAAACAATAATCTATAATATTACATCATAATGTATTTATTGATTATATGTTGTATTAATTGTCTGAATCTGTAAGTAACTTATATTACCAAATAAATGTAGTGGAGTAAAAAGTACAATATTTTCCTCTAAATCGTATGAAGTATAAAGTAGTAGAAAAAGGAAATAGTAAAGTACAAGTACCTACAGATTGTACTACAGTACAGTACATAACAGTTCCCTCTAAATATTTCAAGGGTCAAATAAACTTCACCTGAAATGCAGTTTTCTCCTCAGTATTGGTCCTTTCAGACCTTTCATATGATCTGTTAATAATATAAAACAGATGAACAACAGGGGAACTTGTAATATGTTGTTAAACGTCTCTGTGAATAATCACTTTTCTTAAATTTGGTATAAAACACAGATGCTAGCTAGCTGCCAGGCTCACCTTTGTGACAGTGGGAGAGGAAATATGCCCGGGCATGTAAGTTCTCCCGGTCGAACCGGTCCAGAGAAACCGTGGGATACTCCTTCATTCGACCCGCAAATGAACTCATCTTTCCGACGAACCTTTTCCGTGATACCGAGGGAAATTAATTAATCGTTATTTCCACCGGAGAGAGGATATTATGTTGACATCGCCGGTGTTTGTTTGTCCCGCCCACCAATTTCATTTTCTTCTTCTTCGTCGTTTCTTTTTATGACGGTTCAAGTGCATGTGGTGGGTATGACCGCCACCTACTGTCAGTTTACATTCTAGTGTTATCTTTAAGTAAACCTCGTTCTTAAGATTTCTTTAACAATGTGTTTGACCCATACTTCCTTTTTTTAAATCCCGGTTTAATAATGCCTGCAATATTACCTCAGAGTAGTCATTTTCTGTATTGTTTTTCTGCTAATTTTCTGCCTTGTCGTTTGGCGCCATCTCATGGACGCTTTTGGCCTCTGACCTCCAACAAAGAAGAAGAAACTTCACTGTAACCAGGCAACCAAAGAGAAGCTAATAACTATCACCGCTTGCTAACTGACGCCTGGGGAAAAAAACAATTTTACAAACTAATGTAAGTAAAGGGTTACAAGTATTTTTATCAAAAATATTATACGGTAATCTGTGAAACTGTGATTGTATGAGACTTTGAGATATTCTCAATCGACGTTATAAAAAAAAGCAGAGGTCAGTTACAGTATCGTCTTTATAGCCCGTAACGGAAGCTACACGGAACTCGATTTAAGAATGTTGCATTTTAAAGTATAATTACTTGTATTTAAATATATTAACATAATCAACTTTTATTTTAGATCTCCCACTATGCTTAGTGTCAATTCTTTAGTTCGGCATACATTGCATTTATATTTATTATATTTGTTTATTGTATTCTTTTAACAAGTTTTACAATACCGTAGGAAATATTCAGTGACATCTTATGTACACAAAAAAGACAAGAACAGAACATAGTGATCATTTATTTTCTTTTTTTAAAGAGCAAAATACAATAATATAGAAAAACAATACATACAGAAATAAAATGACAACAACAAAAAATAATAGGCTGGGCTATTTAATTATATATTTATATGTAACAACTTGTAGAGCAGGGAGAGCTGAATAAAACCTTGTTACAGACCAGCAGGTAATTGGATTTATTTTTTATCTTGTTTGGATCCCCTCAAGGAGTATTTAATTTATCTAACTTTAAAAAAAGTACAATAGGCCTATCTCTTTGATCAATTTAGTAAAGTAGGTTTGTGTGTTTTTTTTTCATTTAAGTAAAATTAGATGTCTGATGAGTCAATTATGACTTAATTATAAGGCATTTTTTATCAGTCTGTTGACCAGGAATTTAAGAACATGTGCATTTCTGTAACATCTTTCAGCATCACCAACATGTCCTATACTACTGATAACAACTCCAAACCAAAGTCCATGAGCAGAGCCAAAGGATGGACGGCAGAGGTGGAAAACCTTTTCAGATTCCAGCAGGCCGGCTACAGAGATGAAATGGAGTACATACAAGTCAAACAAGGGACCTTGGTAAATGTTCAGATCTGAATGTGTTATTGATTCACAAATAGGATCACCGTTCTCCCCCTTTTTTTTCTCAAGCATAATTTTTCTTAGGAAATATTATGAGACATAATGAACTAATAACAGACAGAAAAACGGACATTTTTGGTATTTGAGATCCTGATCTTTGTACATGACACAAAGAAACAAATGATTTGAACAATAAATAACAGTTTTCAAAACATTTTATATTTTGTCAAACTTCAAATATACAATATACTTGGAACATATCATTTAATTTGAAGCTTAAGATTTAAAAACATATGTCTGAGAATGAAACTGAATGTGTATGGAGGATTTCAGTTTACTTTTCACTCTGAGATTGTTTCTGTCTGCATAAATCTGCCTTTTTTTAAATGTTGAGACAATGGGTTTGATATGAAGGACAGAAGCTTCCAAAATAAAATAATGTATTGGTACATTCTAAAAATCCACTTTTATTGGTGGATAAAAGGCTTGTTAGTGCGTTCTTTTCTTTTAAAAGTAACAAAATATGAGCTCCAAAGAAAAGCTCCACATAGAGGATCCAGCAGTTAGGTGTTACATACACATGTAAGAGGTATAGTCAGTTATAAATATCCTCTCTGTTTTTCTGTTTCCGTCTCAGATTGACAAATGGCCAGAGACCGGCTTTGTGAAGAAGCTCCAGCGTCGAGACAACACGTTCTATTACTACAGCAGGAAAAGGGAATGTGAGGACCGTGACGTCAACAAAGTCAAAGTGTATGCATATTAAGGTGTTCTTATCAATATGATAATATAGCCTTTCGACACACACTATAGTCACAGATACACCCCCTTTGAAGAAGACGATGACCTCTGTTTCCAATAAAGGATTTTTTGAACTGCACAAGTTGCTCTGTAGACAACCTGATGTGAGATTGTGTTTCTTGGACCAGTGGCTTTTGTTTTCCACAGAGTGAACATAATTATTCCCCTGAATGGTTTTGCTAAAGGAATAATCATCAATCTCTGACTACTCACTTTCAATTACTGTGTAAAAATGACGCACTAAAAATAGGAAGGTTGTCCATATAACTTGTCATCTCAGAATTGAAGGCTGCGCGCTACAGCAAGATGTGTGCATGACTTGTATACTGTTATTGATATAAATATGTGGGAATATGAGTTCAATTTTGGACTTTTGGAGCCACAGTGAAATAATTTTTCTACAAATAGACGGATAATTGTATTGCACGGAGCCCTTTGTATCAACGTGTGTGTAGGATTTAGAGTGATTCATTGTCAGTAATGGAATATAATATTCATAACTATGTTTTCATTAGTGTAAAATCACCTATCACTAAAAATGATTGTGTTTTGGTTATCTTAAAATGAGCCCTTCATATCTACATAGGGTCCTCCTCGACACAGTCTGCCATGTTTCTACAGTAGCCCAGAATGGACAAACCAAACTCTGGCTCTAGAGAGGGACTTTTTGCATTTTTACATTACTCGAAGGCCACCGTAGTTATCTGACACACTTGGAAAGGGAGTGTGAGCAGAGTTGTATTCAGTTGGTTGTAATCTGCAACCTCACTGCTAAATGTCACTAATTCCTGGACTTTTCAAAATCACTTTAACTGTTGTTGCTTTATAGCAATTGATTCTTCTTATTTAATGTTTTTGGAGACGTGAAAAGATCATGGTTTGAAAGCAGACTTAGGTGGAACTGCTGGGGCTTACTCTGTGTTCAATGATCCTTGGGATGAGGATAGATAAAGGCTCATTTTAGGGTTAAATATTCTCAAAAAAGAGACTTTAACTTCAGTCATTTTGTAGTTGCAGTTGTATTGGAATAGTTAAAACAAACAATCATGATAACAGTTTGAATTGTGTGTAGGGTATTAATGTTTAATGAGATCAATTTCATGCCTTCAGTTTTAATTACATCAGTGCAGTAATCAAACTTTTTTTTTTTTTTTTTTTTTTTTTACTATATTAAGCTACAGGGTTTAATGAGGAGATATTTCATGCCCACTCACTGTAATTTCCATGGCCTGTTTAAAAATGTGACTGAAGTTTTATTTTTCTGGGATTAAATGCTGGGCCTGTCACACTCTCCTCATGTGATGGTAACATGAGGGGTGAGATTATGCATGGACCCCACTGGCTCTCAGATCTGAGGTTTTTTCTTCCTCAGATCGAGGACATATTGCTTTATTTAGCTGCTTGAAGAATGAGAGATATTATGCTTAATTAACTTGTAATTAGAAAGATAGGCTAGTTGACCCTTTGGTGTTGCAAATAGAAATATACAAGATTATGTGACTGCACCCTGCTGCTTCACAGACAGCCCTACACAACAAGGCCGGTGAGTAATGCAAAATTATTTACATTACTTACATTACATTATATTCATAACTACTTTTAAGGATTCATTGATCTTTTTTTTCTGTTACACAGGGTTGCACATAAGGTTAAAACCATATGCTTAGAAACAATGCTGTTGGTAATCAAATAGCGTTGTATAATGTGGGTTACAGTCTATGTTAGTTACATTTTCAGAGAACATACAGCCAAACTCCGTTCAGAATTGTGACGATTTAATATACCCTACTCTTGCAAATTGACTCAAACTACATCTGCTCTGTTTTGGTGTATGACATGTATCTTTGTATTCTTAGAAAACAGCTGTTGGTAACAAAAACACTTAATAAACGGTCGGTCTTGGAAAATATACAGCCAGAGGTCCTGGCACCAAACCTCGTTAAAAATCTAGACGATTTAATGTACTACTGCCAGTTTAAGAAACTGCGTTTTCCCAGAAAAAATGCACTAGAAATAACTAGAACATGATATTTTCTGTATGACTATATGCCTTGTCTCTTTTTTATTCCTAGGAAACAGTTGTTGGTAACTGAAGCACATCATAAACGGTGAGTTAAACATCCTCGCACCAAACTCCGTTCAGAATGTTCCCGATTTAATTTAATTTGGTGGGATTATGCGAATAACGTTAACAAACTATCTGAGTTTTAAATGTTAATTTACTATTTTTTATATTTTTGTAATAATCCTGCCTGGTGATGGGTGTATTATTCTTGGTTTAAATGCAATCTAGTATTAAAAAAAAAAAAAAAAAAAGGTCTCTAGTGAGTCATTTATCATATCAGCCTCCACTGTTTAAATAGCTTAATTTTTGAATGAAGTTTGGCGAGCTGCGTGTGCGTCAGTGAACCTGCCATACAAGCCCTGTCGGCTCAACAGTGAACTCGCCTTTAACAGCTTGAACTGAAGCTACCGGGCTTATTCCCTTTAATTTATACTCGACCCTATTATCTGAAGTTGTGTTTCCAGCGGAGTCAACACGGACGTTGTGAGGCAAGTGTGCTAGTTAAGTGAAATAGTAGGAACATTGGTTTATCAGCTTGTTTATCGGCTCTTTTAAATCTATTGATTCTTCAATACAGTTCTGGATGGTTAGCTTAGCTTCGTTAGCAACCTGCTTTAGAGTTGGCCTAGTAACGGTTAAAGCTCAAGTTAGCTAACGGTAGTGATGGTAGCCTTAATGTTATTGTTTATAGTCGTCATTTTATACCCGGTTTGTAGTATTAATGGCGAAATATAAGGTGTGTTTTCGGCTTATTCGCCACTTAACGTTAACATATGGTTAGGTTACCCTCTGGCTATATCTTACACGGCTAGCAAGCTGTTTGGTTTAAAGTTAAAGGTCTTTGCTTGGCTATTGCTAGCAAGATAAGCTAAGTACTAATCAATTAATTGGTAACATATTTGGTAGATGTTGCAGTAGTTTGTGGTTGATATTCAGCTGTTTTGCTGCAGATTTGATCTCTTATCCTTCCAACCAAACATGCTGATAATGTTCTGACAGGAGCAGTACAATATCTTCTTTAGTAAAGGATCTCTGAAGCTTAAAGTTCATTTACTAAATGATATTTACACATAAAACTCTCTATTCGTGCCTCTAATGTATTAGCAGTGTTCGGTACCGACTGTCATTGCACCCATGTGGGATTTAACCAATATTATTGTTGTTATTTATTTGAAAAGGTGTTTAAATCACATGCCAAACATACTTTAAACCAGGGTGCCTGTGTCTCTTAAAATGTTTTGAAGTCAATCTATACAAATGTCAAAGCCAAAAAGGTCATTAAATGATCTTTTTAATTGAATTAATCACATCTTATTTTCAACACAGATCTTTCATCTGATTTTTATTTAGTCATTTATTTGTCAGAATTAGTTGTTGAGCTGAAACGATTAGTTGATTAATCGGTCAACAAGCAAATATTTTGATGATCAGTTGATTGTTTGAGTAATTATTTAACGTAGAAATGCCCCAATAAAATACTGGTTTGAAGGAAGCTTCCTAACTGTGAATACTTGCTGATTTACTCAGTTGAATATGATAGTAAATTGAATATAATTGAGTTTCTGAGACATTTCTCTGAACTTTTAAAAGACATTTATACATCCATAGACTTTATGATTAACCGAGTAATAAGAATTTACTCCCCCATATTAACCGATAATAAAACTCTTAAGAGATAAAATATTTCTTGAGCAATGGATTCAGACGTTGTCAGATTTTGGTGGCCTTGTTAAAACACAAAGACCAATATAAATCTTACCCACATGCTTAACTTAACATGAGTACCTCTTTGTATTTACCTGCTACACTTGCTACTTGTTCTGTTTTATATAAGGTCTCAAGGTTTTATGGAGGTGTCATTACACTGTTGTTGGTAATATTCTACATATTTTTCTTCTTTTAAGTCGTGGGTTTTCTTTCTAAGGAGCCTAATGAATCACAAGGCTCTGGAGGAATGTAGCTTAAGGCCAGGTTTATGCCAGTTTATAACGAAGCCCTTGTTTTCCACTGTGGGTTTTCTGCTGAGAAAGCTCTGCAAGGGTTTTATTTCCTTTCCTGTTGCCTTCTGACCCAGAAAGGAAGCATCAACCGCAGCTGCTGTCATGGAGAAAATGGTTGTTTAACACTGCGTGAAGACGTTGTGTGAAACTGAAGAACATTTTTTTTCAACTTTTTCTAAAAGTGTTGCCATTTAATGTTTTCTCTACAGTTTTGTTCTTCTTAAACCTCGCGGAATAGAAAATAATCGGATTCAGAGACTTGGGTTTTTCTTGTTTCTGAACAAGAATGGATGGCACCAGCTGTGCAAACTGAATTGAGATGTGCGTTAGTTTGCGGAGCTGGAAACTTTCCCCTGCCTTTGCTGCTTTGAGCTAATAATCTGCAGTCGGGTTGTGTCAGTTCTGGAATATGTTGGATTTTTTGAGAGCTGTCACAAAGAAACTTCAAATTTCTCTAGGGAAGTTTGGGAATAATAGAAAAACCTAAATATACACACACTTATTGCATTAAATCGGGCTCTCAAACTCAAATTACACATGGTTATTTTCTCCTGGGCCTCTTCAACACTTGTGGAAAATTTTCTTTTTTTATTAATGGCAGTTGTTGGGGGGTGTAGTAGAGAGGAAGACTGGAGAAAAAATACATTTTTACATCCTCTGCATGTTGTTCGGGTTAAAAATCTCTATTTACAAACATTAAGGATCCAAGTAAATACATTATCTACCGTAAAAAATATAAGGTCTCTTTCCTATTAGGGAAACTAAACATGATTTTAGAGGTTAAAAGTTCTTGACCTTAAATTGTCAGAGCCCAGGGGGGCATCTTCAAATGTCTTGATTTGAAGATATTCAGTTTACAATCATAAAACCGAGCAAAGCAGCAAATCCTCACATTTGAGAAGTTGGAACCGGCTAGTTTTTGCTCAAAAGTGACTTAAATGATGAATCATTTATCAAAGATGGCTGCTGAATTAAAAAAAACAGTGTTTTTCGTTTATGTCTGAAAGTTAGTGGTTAAGAGTTTGGATTAATCAGACTGTTTAATCCGACTTTATCTGAATGGTATGAAGTTTTGTTTTGATTTCAGCTTCCTCTTTCAAACCGCTATCATCATCTTGCTACTGTTTTTCTCAAAAGATGGAAGTGACTTGTGGTTGTTATCACATCTGAAAAAAAGAGGAAGTGAAGCCGAACTAGCAGCAATAAAAATCTGTTTTTCTTTTTGTGTTTTAATCTACAATGAGACACTACAGTACCATCTCCTCCTGTTAGAGAAACTGTTTATTTATAAAAACACAATAACTAAGTGTCTTTATAATTGTGTTTTCTAAATAAGGAGAGTTTTAATGCTGTTGTAGTAGAACCAGATTTCAAAATATAAATGATCAATATTTCTTTTTAGAATCCACGTTATCCTTCACAAAGTGACTGCGAGTCTACTACCAGGGTCCACACAAAATATTAACAATTACAAGTTAATCCATAGATGATTTTTACGATTAATCTAGTAATTGTCGAAAAAATATCTTAAAACAGTAAAAAATGGCCATCACAATCTCCCAGGATGAAAAAGTCTCCAAATGTCTTGTTTTGTCCGACCAACAGTCCAAAACACCAAATATTAGATGTGGAATGATATAAAACAGAGAAAAGCATTAAATCTTCACATTTTGAGAAGCAGGAAACAGAAAATGTTTGGCATTTTTGCTTTATAAATTAACCTTAACAATTAATCAATTAGCACTATTGTTGTGGATAACATTTCTGTTGATCAACTAGTCCATGAATTGACTGATTGTTTCATAAATAATAAGAAAAGGATAATAAAAACAATTCATTAACTAAAAGAAAAATTGTTAGATTCATTAGTTTTTGTTCTGTGGAACATTAAATATAAAGATTTTATGTGATACACTTAACTTCCATGCAGCCGTGTCAAGGTTTCTTTTAAACAGCATGTGATGAAGTGATCGACTCTTTATTGCTTTGCCAGAAATAATAAAACACATGATTTGTTTTATGGTTTTACATGAAAGGCAGGATGTTGAGAGGGACTTTTTATTGTCTTTCACCCTAAAGTTCACTCTTTTGTAAACATTTCCTGTTGTGATTTTCTGTTTCACAGATAAAGTAACTTACCCAGCCGGCCATCAGAGTCTCCTTCCATGATGTCGCCTTCAGTCTGTTGATGGTCTGCTTCCCTGACGCTGTGCAGAGGGAGGCAGCTGGAAGCTAGCTGGCTAGGTAGCTAGCATGCAGCACTGGCCCGGTGTCTCCAGGAGGCGGCGCTGCTGAGAGGCGGGTGGTCGGTGCGGAGTGTTTGGTGTCTGCCAGGCCGCCATGGATGACTTCACCACCAGGACATACGGCACCAGCGGCCAGGACAACAGACCTCTGTTCGGGGAGACCTCGGCACGGGTAGGAGCCTGGAGGAAGTGTGTTTTGTAAATGTTTAATACTGCTCTAATTCAGTATAAAATGTCAAAGCAAAAGTGTATTTAATGAGAAGACAAAGAATGGTAACAGGGCCGTACTGGAGTCCCATACACTGTGGAAGGTTAAGAATAGAAAACAATGAAAATAATACATTCAACACACATGCATATTGACACGCTGTGTACCTCGTCTGTACAATCTATTTGACCCTATTTTACAAATATAATATTATTTTACTCTAAAAGGATAATGCTGGCTTTGTTCTGTATTTTTCTTATTGTCAACAAATCCCATAAAAACTTGACTTTCCTGCACTGCCTGTGGCTCTAAGAGTCAGTTTTCTTAGGAATAAGATTTCTCAGGTTTTAGACGCACAGATAATCAGCGTCTCGTCGTACAAAGATGTTGAGTTGTAAAAACTGTCTTTCTCACAGGATCGAATCATCAACTTGGCAGTGGGGGGATTCACGTCTCTGGTTGTTTTAGTAAGTACACATCTTCTGCAGCATCGCTGGAGTTCTGCTGAATGTAGTAATCATGATGTTAATGAAGTGCAAATGATTTAAAATCCTCCTCCTGATTTTACTACTTATATCAAATGAAGATGTCGCACCAAAGTAAAAGTTTAAGGAATCACCAAAATCTTTTACAGCAGCTTCCTGAATCATTTTGTGAAATCAGGAGAACAATCTTATTCATGATATTAGTTCAAATCAGACTTTCTTCCATTTTTATATGTTCTTAAAGACCGTAGTAAATTGTTATCTGTTGTGGATCTTCATATATAATCACACAAGAGCACCAACAAGAACGAAGTATTTCTTATCTGCACCATAACTTTGAAAACGCACTAATGTAAAGGCCTTTATGTGCTTCTTCTTGGAATGCTTTTGCCTTTTTATTTCCACTATTTCCATTAGATATGGTGTAGGGTTCCTCTTTAAGTCTGAATGGTTAGAACTGTTCTGATGTTTGTCCTTTTACTGCGATTTAAAAGTCTTACATGCTAATATAATGCGTGTTATTTTAGCTTGGAGGTTACGCTGTACGTCGGTTTGCATGTTTGCTTTACTGAACACACCAAGAGCAATTTTCTTATGTCTTATTTTCTTATTGAAATCCTTTTATAGTTTCAGCATTAAAGGCTTAAGTGTGGCGCCACGAGATTTATACATATGACGAGTTGAGACATTTTTCTTGTTGAAAATCACTTTCCCTGGTTTATAGATAATCAGATTATCTCATTGTGGCAGCTAACGTGAGAGGAAAAGTGTGTGTGGCAGCTAACGTGAGAGGAAAAGTGTGTTTTCCAGCTAACGTGAGAGGAAAAGTGTGTTTTCCAGTTGAAGCCATGACTCGACTGTTTTTACTTCTCCATCTCTGAAGTGTTACTGCACACTGACTGTCAGTGAATCATTCCAGCACCGTCTACTATTCTTAGCAGAAGCTCCTGTCACACTTGTCTTTAACGTTTGTCCTGTTTTGTCTTCCAGGTGACTGTTATCTGCTCTTTTGTGTTCCCCTCGTTGCCTCCACGACCGCTTAATGTCTTCTTCGCCGTGTGCATCCTGTTAGCGTGTGGATCCACTATAGTATTGGTAAGTACACTTTTTTGTTTTCCATCTTAAAGGCTTATTATTGTCAATAGAAATGATTACAGAGAAATGACTGTAGATTGACATATGCAGCACAGACTTTATTCCATAAACTGAAGTTTTACTGCAATATTCTACCTTATCAGACCTTTTTATTGCCAGGTTATTACATAATTATGTTTTTTCTGCTTGGAGGTCTTGTGTAGTAGAGCACGCCTCATTTAAAAGCTACACAGTCTTTACTACTGAAGTTAATTCATAATTTTAGTCATTTTTATCAAGGAAAACTTTTCAGATTCTCAAAATTCTCAAAAAAGGATTTGCTACTTGTAATTTATTTACAAGTTGATCGGACAAAATAAGTATTCTTAAGACATTTCTTTCACTGTTTTCAGACATTTTAAGACAAAGTTATCAATCGATTCAAACTACTTTTATAAATATTCTTTTTTCTTTCTGTGAAATGTTACAAGGACTTGTTTTTACATGTTTCTCCCGTCAGATATACTGGTACCGGCAGGGCGATCTGGAGCCTAAATTCAGGAATCTGATCTACTACATGCTGGCGTCCATTGTGCTGCTGTGTCTATGTGCCAACCTCTACTTCCATGATGTCAGGTAAAGACGGGGACGATGAAGAGGAGGAGGAGGAGGAGGAAGGGAAGACATGGCCTTGACACATGAAAGGACTTCATGGAGCGACAGACTCATCTCACGTTACTGAATTTCCAACCTGCCCTGCAGCAAAATGGAGATTCTTGGACCAAAACTAGTGAAGATTTTAATAGTTCCAGACTTGTTGGTGCTGAAACATAACGCACTGAGCGCACACGCACACACACACACACACACACACACACACACACACACACACACACAC
>CALSBV010010187.1:5760319-5776201 GCA_943590825.1 Bovichtus diacanthus
AAAGAGACAAAAGGACTACTAAGAGACACAAAACCACCACAAAGAGACACATAATGACCACAAAGAGACACAAAAGGACTACTAAGAGACACAAAACGACCACAAAGACACAAAACGACCACAAAGAGACACAAAAGGACTACTAAGAGACACAAAACGACCACAAAGACACAAAACGACCACAAGGAGACTCAAAATGAGCACAAAAAGAGGCTAATCAACTATTAAGCCTGTGTGTCTTGCTCCTATGCAGGAGAGGTGGCATAATCCACCTTTCAGTTATTTATACACGGTAAACATCTTAATCATGCTTCATAATCAAGACTGTGTCTCATGTGCAAACTCCAATCAGACGCCGTCTTTTGGTTTAATGGTGCATTCAGGTTCAAAGAAAATCATCTCACAGGAATGAAGAAGCAACTGCAGGGTGTAAGTAAAGTAAACTAAGACGTTCTGTGTCCCAGTTCTGTACGAGTACTGAGGATGCACTAGTATTGTCACAGTATACTGTCGGTATACGAGAACTTAATTTAGTTAACTGTTTAGTGCATTGCATTGTGGGCACTATTGTACACCATAAAAGAAATCATGCATTTTCTGTAGAATTAATGGAGTATGGAATCGGGACACGGTTTGTTCTTGTTTATCTGTTACAGGCATTTACCGTGCTTTATAAAGGAGAAATTAAAGTTTTGTATTGAAGAGATATTTACCATTAACCTGTAAATGTAAGTTTATCGTATAGTATATGGATATATTAAGTTGTTGCATTGTTGGCCAGTTTTGGCACAATAGTGACACATAAGTTTGAAAGGTAGGACAAGGATAACATTGTTTTTATTATTTCTACATACTTTAAACAAATCATTTCCTGTGCAGTGTGCTCTCTAGTTGTATCAACAGCACTGGTAAAATGTGTTAATAATGAACTCTGAAAACGTCATCATGTTTAAGTGTAGGGCTGCAACCAACTGAAAAGCGTATCGTTAATTGTATTAATCGAATAATTATTTAATCTATAAAAGGTCACAAAATAATGAAAAATGTGCTGTCACAAGGTGGAATCTTCAAATGTCTTGTTTTGTCTGAAAATCAGTTCAAAACTCAAAGATATTCTCAAATCTTGAGAAGTGGGAACCAGAGAATGATTTGGAGTTTATACTTGATAATTGACTTAATTGGTTAATTAATGATTATATTAGTGTCCTAATTTGTTAATTGACTAATCAGCTCCACAACTAAGTCTGACAAAGAAAGAAAAGTGAAATCCAATGAAAGGTTTATAAATTCAAGTTTATTACTGGTTTTTTGACTGAGTTGACAAAGAGCACCTGAATGCACCATTAGATTTGGGGGGTGTGAAGTCACTTTACCTGGTTGTGGTCACGCCTCTGTACACCTGTGGTCTGACTCTTTCAATAACTTCATAACTCACGAGATATATATATCATTTTTTATTTTATTTTTTTGATTTTCTGCTGTCAAACTGATTTTTTCACAGTCTGTATTCACACGAAATTATTCCCTTCATTTGCCAATTATTGTTTTAAACTGAGATTTTAACAGGGTGGATTGTTCCTTTAACCAGGATGAAGGTCGTGAGCATGTAAACTGAGTGACGCAGTATTCAGCACTGTAGACTTTAGTACAAACTAGCTAACTCTGCAATAGCACAAGCAGCTACAGGCTTCTGTGGCAAATATATGCAACACTTTGTATGTTTTATTTTTCTCACTGTCACTGCTTTTCAGCTTATCTGATTATCATCGTTGGATTTGATTAATTATCCACGTCAAGTCTTAGCTGAGAGGATTTATAGAAACGTAATTTAAATGTTGGATTACACTGAGTGACTGCCAATTCTTGCTCTAAGCATGTTCACAGCTGTAGCGCCAGTTTCTATATCACATTGATGTGTCTGCCATCTAAATTTTGCACTAATTATTCTGCCATTCACAAATCTGAGCTGGACTTTTCCCAGAAGTAGCTTTAAGTTTTATTTCTCTGTTTATTTTAACATCCAGAATGAGAATTATAAGCATGGAAACGTTTTTAGGTCCGTTTGGCTCGGAGCATTCACTGTGTTGACAGGTTTGGTTTGGTTTGCTGGTTGGAAGCGACAACGTAAAGCTGGACTTTGTCTCCAAATGCACCTTTGCACTAAACCCAGTACTTTTTAAACTGAAATTGAGCAATTCTGAAGTCAGAGAAGTCGGACTGCAACATCATTATTGATTAATCTGACCAGTGTTTTCTGATTTGGGTGTTTGTATTAGGGCTGCAACTAAAGATTATTTTCATTATTCATTCATTATATCGATTGTTTGGTCTGTAAAATGTCAGAAAAAAGTGAAAAATATCCAAGGCGATGTCTTGAAATGTCTTTTTTTGTGCGTCCAAAACTCAAAGATTTTCAGTTTAATGACAAAATGGAGAAAAAAAGCAAATGTATATTTTGAGATGCTGAAAACACCATTTTCTGAATTTTTTTGCATGAAAAATTTATCTATTATCAAAATAGTTGCATATTCTTTTGCTTTTGATCGCCCCATGTGATGTTTTTCAAATATTACCAAAAGTCTAAGACATTCAATCTATTATCAGAGAAGACAAAGAAAACAAGCAGATATTTATTTGAGAACTTGAACCCAGAAAAAAAATTGTTATTCTTGCTTTTAAAAGTGTCTTAAACGATTAATCTGTGAATCAAGTAGATCTGCAACACATCTAATTCTGCTCACAGGAAACAGCTTGAAGCGTCAAAGTTAGACGAATAATTATTTATTTTTATTATTGTCAACAAAGACACCAACAAACCACCTCTCAAAACTTTAAAGACAGTAAACGATGCACATTACTCATCCTGAAGCGCTTTGTTTATTCTCTTGCAGCGTTTTTGTTTTCCAGCTTTTGTCTTCGGACGCCAACAGTGACAAACATCTTAGTGCTCAACAAACTGAGGAGTCAACCTCGCCACGACTTTAGGATTGTCAAAGCCATGTTTTTCTTTTTTATTTCATGTGTTTTATGGAATAAATATTTGTATACCCTGACTGCCTCTTTGCTTTTTTTATTTTTATACATCTTTTTAAACCGGGTGATGTTTACAACAGCAGAGAAGAAGAAACTCATTTGATTCAGACTCTTTGGGACGATGTGGAATTTAAATTATAAACTCGAATGAAAATGCAAATGAGCGCCTGCAGTTTAAAGACCAAATTTGCATTTTAATTACATTTTAATATTCATAAACATTCGTTTTGTATTGAAGCTCATGTCTACCATTTATTACAGATAAAAGAAGTGTATACATTAAAAACTGGTGATTCTGGGTCATTTGAAAACTTTTTTAGCTTTTTTTCCTGCTCAAACAAACCTACAATTCTTACACTGCGACTTTAATTCTTGTATTTTATACCCGTTTTACTCGCTTTTTTATATATTGCATTTTAATGTTTCTTTTGCACTATATCTTGATGCTTTTTTGTAAAGCACTTTGTTGAAATGTGCTTTATAAAAATAAAAAACTTGCCTCGCCTTACAATTAACATTAATTGACATTAAACTTTGGCTTCAAGACAACGGCAAACATTTAGTAAAACAATCAGTCCGAGTATTTATATAGTATACGTCAGTGTATTTGTACTTTCTTTGTTACAAAGTCTCAGATAAACACAAATCAGTGTTATTAGTTCATTTATTTGGCATTTTAAAAAGATATAGTTGAACTGCATTCATCAAAAAATATTTGCATAAAACTCCACACTTCTGCTTTTACAAAAATAAAAATGCAACTTCAGGGAAAAATAAAATAAAAAAAAATAAAAAAAGTAAAAATTCAGTTAGCTGCAAAAAAGAAAAAGCCTGTTAGACATTACAAACCAACCACAGGCCAACGTTGAAAACATTTTACATAAACTGAACAGATATTATCCAACAGTGAAGAGTTCACATCTTCAACGTCCTCCAGGGAGCAGCAGAGTCATTATCGTCTCTTTTCCCCACAGACCTGCTCTGTGCTGTGAGGACAAGTAGCCTTTAAATTAATTACAAATGGGCACCAGAATTAAAAAAAAAAAAAAAAAACTTTGTTCAATTTATTTTGTAGGGAGATTACATTTGTACCCGGCGTGAAAAACGGCGAAAAAACAAACAAAAAGTTATGAGTTTCCATACTCTCGCAGTGTGGTCATCCTGTATGGATCCAAGCAGTAAACTACGACTGTTATGATTATTAAACAGATATAAACTCTAAAGCAGCGCCACTAAAAGTGAGGAGACATAAGTTAAAGACGGAGGGTTTTTGTAGTGGTTTTTTTTCAGACAAAGTCCCTGGACTTCTTAATGGCACAGCACAGCATCATGCTGAAGATCATCCCAAAGATCTGCAGAGGAAGAGGAGGAGGAAGAGGAAGAGGAGGAGCACAGGGTTAAAACACATTATTTTTGAGAACTAGACGTTTGTGCTTCCATTCAGCTTATTCACAAACAGTTAATAGTGATGCATGAGACGCGCTGATATCTTGAGAACAGGAATCCAGACACTCACTAACTAACTAGCTTCACTGTGCAGAACTATGCATGTGCAGAGTTTGACACTAGAAGGCTTTTGTAACATTCATCTAATGAAGGAGAAAAGTTTCTGCTTGTCAAACTCTGCAGAGAAATAACATGAGCAGAGGTCGCAGCAGGTGAACTTTCATATTTTTATTACACTTTAAATGCATGCACGTCGAGCTATGATTGCATCCATTAGTTCCTATTTTGATCCATCTTTATTCTTGTTCCGTTTAAAATCATCTTACTCAGCAATTTAGAAGATGAATAAGGGAAGTTCCCTAAGGTTTACACATTTAGATTTTCAGGATGTGTGCATCATCCAGACTCACCATGATGACCCCGATACCGATGCCGACGCCGCCGATAATGTGCAGCTTGGTGTTGAACATCTCGTCGATGGCAGCCGGACAACTCTGAAGGTACAGCAGAAAAGGAAAGACGTGATATCAACATTTATTTGAAAATCAAAATACAGGTATAACTCTAAATGTTACTTATGCATTTTGCAAAAAAGGTCGTCACAAGGAAGTGGTTAAAGTTATATATGATATGATGATATGATGATATATGAAACATATACATTATAGACATGTTGTCATTTTCCTCTCAAAGCACAAAAATATAGATTTTTCCAGATTTGGACAGAGTACATTAAACCTTAAAAAAAAAAAAAAAAGTCAGACTTCAGCCGACTTTATTGAAAAAATTAATGTGAATATAATAATAATAATAATAATAATAATAATGAATATAATAATGTGATTGAAATTATTTTTTTTTGCTTCTAACAGCTTGTCATTTATTCTTTTTTGGTTATATCGAAAAAAAAAGGTGAAAGCTTCCCAAATAATTAACACTAATGTTATTAAAAATATTTATATGTTTAAGTATGTACAACGCCACGTGAATCTACGAGCACTAATACTATTAATTAGTGCTACTAATGCATTTGGAACAATACAGCATTAGTGAGGCTCCATAATAATTAAGCTTTTATTGCATTACTGCAGTAATAGACCCTCAATGTGAGCCCCTGTAGAAGTCGGTCAGAAACCCCGTGTGTAGCGTGCGTTACCTTGGTGATGAGCACCTCCAGTCCTTCCTTCTTGGGGCAGATATCTCTGGCAGCGTCGATCACCGTCCCGGTGGGGCCGCAGCAGTCCAGCTGCACACATGTATTTAATTGATAAAGTTATCAGATGTGTTCTTACAGCTTCCGCTCATGTTCGCAGCACATTTTACACTAACATTATTATATACAGTGGGTATAAAATATCAAACAACTGCATGTAAAGTGTCGTCTCAGGTTCGTTTTTGGCTGCATGTGAAAAGGACAAAATGTTATTGTATAAAAATTCATGCAGCGATCCAATACTCAGTATCTACAGTAGGATAAAGGAAAAAAAATAATTTCTTTATAAAAAAAAAAAGTATATATCTGATACTATCCGTCAAATATGGTCATTGAGCTAGAGGCTACATTGAGTTATAGTCAGTATTTTACACTGGAATTAGAATTATTTTGTTATTCTAAAAACAGAATTAAACATTTTTAACGTTTGAATGGTGCGGTTCAGTCAAAAATGCTGCTAAAAGTTCTGTTTGTTAAAAACGAGCTTAAGCAAAGTGCATCTATACAAATGTGTTAAAAGCAGCTTCATTGTTTAAGAGGGAAAAAGACGTGTCGGCAGATATTCAAGGTCGTGTATCGGACATGAAAGTCACATCGAGCCATCGCCTTAAAAAAAAAAAAAAAAAAAAAAAGTGCTTTTCATAATAAAAGACAGCTCATAGCAAAAACAAGACTTAACACGTCTCCAGCCAGGATAACTTGCAAATGAGAACTAAACACATAAGAGGCAGGATCACCAACATAATTACAACTTATCCTGAGAGGAACATGGCTGTACACATGGCTCCAATTTCAGTTACAGAAGTGTGTGTGTGTGTGTGTGTGTGTGTGTGTGCGTGTGTCCTCACCCCGAAGTGGATGAGACGCAGCGTCTCCTTCAGCGCTTCCTGTTTGGTGTCTTTGTAGTTGGTGTAAGTCTGCTTATAGAACTCTGTAACTTCCTCCACCACCTGGACACGCAAAGCAAAAACATTTAAATTACTGATTGAACGCAGCCAACAACTGAATCTGCGTGCGAGTGTGTGCGTGCGAGTGTGTGTGTCGTGTACCCTGTCCTTGTTGGAGAGACCCCAGATCCCGGCGGCCACTTCCACAGCGAAGATGAGGAGCAGGAAGAGGAAGAACTAAAACAAGAAATGTGTGGATGTACAGGTGAATACAGTGCGATTAACATGATTAAAATATTCGATATAGTATAAAAAGGCTACAATACTTATATTTTTTGGATTAATTTCATGCAGCACATAATCTTGGTGAATATCGTCATAATGTACATTTTCTTTGCGTGTTCTACCATTTTGCAAACCTTCATGTCTTTTAATATATTTTAAAAAAATCAATATATTTTGACAATTTCCTTTTTTGTACAAAGTTTTTCTTACAGTGGGGTTGATAAAAGTATTAATAATCTTCCCATAATTATTTCTTAATATATTTGTATTATATAAAACTTTACATGGCAACAAGTAAAAGATCAATTTGATGTTTTTTGATTTAAAACAAATATATATAAAAAATATACATAATTCCTTTTTTTTTTACGTGTTAATTCCACTACATAGTTAATTCTGACAACAGCCATGTGTAAAATAATAACTACAAGTGTTGGTGACGCACGGTTTCAGGTGAAACAGAGTTTGAAGTTTGACAAAACACTGCACAGCCATTTATAAATTCTCCAACGTGTCCATGCACAAACGGCACGTCACTCTGTGGGTGTGAAGGTCAGCTGCTGATCACAGTTCCTCTTTGTTGTTGCTTTAGTTTCTTTAGCTCTTGAATTTCAGATGTTTTCCTGCGATACGTTACGTCATTGTTACAGTGCTCGTGGTTTAAGCAGGAATTCCGCTTCTGCAAAGCTACACAGACAAACGGCATTGTGGGTAACCACAAGATGCATGTTGACCGATGTCCCCAAATGTAGTACATACAGGTACTAAATTCCATATATACTGTATATAGAAACAAACTCCCAGAAAGCTGCAGGTCCGCTGCAACTCCAGTTTCTTTTTTATATATAAATATAGAGGACTTTTCTTCGCCGCTGCCTCTTTACATCAAATTATTATTAATTTCTTACACTGAACTGCAACTTTTATTCTTATATTTTATACCTGCCTAATTCTATTTTAGCTTTATTTTAATTTTCAATTCTCTTGGCCGTTTAATTACTTAAAATAAAAATATAAATGTCCTTTTATAATGTGCTTCTTTTGCACTTTTTCCTCGGTGCGTTTGATGTAAAGCACTTTGAATTGCCGCGTTGCTGAAGTTTAATATCTAAATAAACTTGCCTTGCAGGTAGAAAAGTACCAGCCACTCCAAAGTCTCTAAACAAACCCTGCGCACGCTCATCTACACAGCTTGATATTGACATAAATGTTATTTGCATCTTTAATATAAGTCTTCAGGTTCAACAGGTGATCAAACAGTGACTCAACATTACAATCTGAAAACGTTGCTTTCGAGTCACCTGGTGCGTTTTGTGCAGTTTAATTTATAAAGAAAGAATAAAAAACGTTTCCAGTTCTGAACAGAGAGAATAGCTCACCAATCCCAGCATGCACGGCGACTCTTTCATGGCGCCGCAGCATCCCAGGAAGCCCACGACCATCATCAGAGCCCCCGCCGCAATCAGGATGTACACACCTGCAGAACAAACGTGATACGGTCACAACAGAAATATTGTGACACTGCAGAGTAACTGACAAAGATATTCACTCTTCTTTAAAATAATTCTGGTCAGAGTCATTAAACAGAGGACGCACCGGTGATAAAATATGGTTTATTAAGATTAAGCCATTTGCCACGACCCAATTAGTAAAAACTTGTGGCCCGCAGCTTAGATTCTCATGAAACCAGCAAACATCCAATCAACTCGATTAGTGGATAAAAATCTACTCGTGTGTTAGGAAACAAGAGCACAAACCAAGAGCAATACAAACATTGCCGCAGTACATAGTCATTAATTTCTTGTTATGGCAAATTACTTCTTATTATGACTTCCCTACAGTTCATCCTCACCTGCTTCTCTACATTAACATGCTTTACAAAGTGCATCAAAGCTAGTTTAGTTCAGGGTACTGGTGTTACTCTACTGTTAATCCAGACACAAGAGTCTATACTGTACATTGTGTTTTTTCTTCCATCTGGATGCGGTTATGAATCATATTCAGCAAAACATCTAATCATCGACAAGTCATAAATAATTGCGTTAACGCTGCCGATGTGAATTTCCAAACACAAGCTGTAAAAACAAAGTTTAAAATGTGATTTCAGCGCCATCAATAAAGACGCAGCATCTTTGTCCTTTGATGTGGCTTTCATAATGAGGAATCATAAAGAAATGTAGGATAACAATAAGCAGCGCACTGATGTCACGGGTGCTTTAACCACAACACACACACGCAAATATTCCTCATCCCAGACTGTTATTAAGATGTTTGTCATTTCATAACAATCCTCTGCCGCCTCGCTGCCCACTTCACTTATCAGCTTGATGGAAGGGAAACACAAAGACGGGGGGGAAAAAAAAAAAAAGGAGGGAGAGAGTCTTTCTTTCTGCGAGTTCTTCAGAGAAGACAACAGTGGAGAAACAAAGACGTCCCTGTCGGCCCGTGAAGAATGAAAGCTATGTGCGGAGCGCTCTGCCAGGCCGGAGGAGCCGCCTCGCTGCGCACCAACGCCGGCCTCAGCTGCCCTCAGCTGCCCTCTGTGCGCCCGGCAGCGTGGGTCTCTACACCAGGTTGGTCCTGCTGTAGCACTACGGCCCATCCATCACGTCACACATGACAAACACACGAAACAACTAATCTCGTTCCAGACACGAGTAGCCCAGGGCTGTATCCACAAATCATCCAAAAGTTGATTTTTGTGGTGCCCAACTTCCGACAATAGATGGCAGTTGGTGGGTTGCAGGGAGCCTGACGTGCAGAGGATGTGGAGAAGATGTAGTACAGAGTGTTTATCTTTTAGATCGTGCTGTTGTGTAATAACTGTTGTTTTACCCTCCATTCAAAATCACCAGCAAAGTGCAAAAAGGTGCATTATACAATATTGTTGTGGTTTAATTAAGGAACAATGCAAACCATAATTATAATAATGGATAACTCACTTTATGTTTTTAAAAGAATGTTTTATAAAAGCTATTTATGAGGGTTACAAGTGTGAATGATTTTTATTTTATCATTATTTCTGGAGCTTAAATCGAGTAGAAAGCTTCTGCCTGTGCCTTTTCAACTCTCACTCTCAATTACTTTGTTTGCTTTCTAGACATTTATATTTATTGCATTGTGTGTGCAAGTAAAAATACATCTTACGTAATAGTGAGGACCACAGCCAACCAAACCAATGACAGCTTTCGGTGCTTGGGAAACACAACGTGCTCACAACTCAAAAAGCACAGCGGTTGGAAATTAAGCCCTAATTATAGATGATTATTGGCTCCACTCCGGTTGCATGTGTGGTAAAGTGAAGTCCAGCTTCCTCTGCAAGGAGAACTTGCTTGCTTTGAATCTGTCGCCACACTGTGATGTTATTGCGCCCCGGGTTCAGCTGTAAAGACAGGAGTGTGATGTCAAAGGCCTCACCCGTGAAGAAGACTGTCGGTGCATCCTCTCCTTCAAACAGTCCCGCTGTCCTGGTGTCAAAACGCAGCCAGAGGCCCACAGCCAGCACCCCAGTGCCTGCCAGCTACATGAGAAAGAACAAAAACATGTGTGAAAAAGGGTCAGACGCCAAATAAAACTGGGGAATTTACCTTTTAAAATCAGATCCAGCACAGTTAACATGGAGTCAAAGAGAAAAGTCGTACAATATGTTAAGACAACTGCTGTTAAACACTTCGTACATTATCATGTAATGAGCTAAATGCTAATGCTAGCATGCTCATAATGACAATGCTATCATGCTGATGTTTAGCAGGTTTAATGTCCATAAGTTATTAATAAACTCCTGCACACTGTCACACCTGCAAATATATTTATTTGAGATGCTTCTGTGCTAGACTATAGTTTTGACTATACATGTAGTGTGTTCACATCAGAAAAGAAACTTTAAAAAGTATACTCAAAACAGTACGCATACTTACATTTTTTATTCTCTTTTCTATGTTTATGTGTCGTATTTGGTTTTATTTTACTTTTCTCTTACTAGGTTTACGTTATGCACCAAAGCAAATTCCTTGTGTATGAAAACCTACTTGGCAATAACCCAAATTCTGATATTTCAGGTCTGTGGAAAATGAAGCCAACAGCTAGAAAATGAAGCCAAACATGTTGCTTCACATTCACCTGAAATCCCCAACACGGCCAGAAGAACCTGAACAACAAGCCACTAATAGTTTTTTTTAAAAGTTTTAAAAATCGGACCCTTTACCACAGTTCCTTCAATCTGTAAAGGAAGGTTTTTTTTATTTTTTAGGTTTTCCTAAATTTGCCAGTCACCAAATACTTAAAAACTTGAGATAAATTCAGTTTTACTTAATGAATCAACAGATCTTTACCCAGAACATTTTGATATAAAGTTGTACACAGCAAAAGAAGCACGAGAGCCTATAAAGAATAGTCGTATTGTTTGTGTATGTGTTTCCCATGGTGTTCACCACAGTAATAACCCGCTGGAATGACTCCTCAGCAACCGCAAAACACAAGTTTACATCAACTCTTCGTTGCCACCCAAATAACTTCCATAACGTCCCACAGCGTCACACTGGCGTCTGTTGTTGTGCAACCGGAGACATGAGTGAGGCAAAGTATCCGCACTAACTGGCAGCATTGTGCCCCAACATGTCCGCCTCCCTGCTGCAGTCTGATGACCGGCGGACACGCATCACAATGTGCACACACCTCAGTGTCGGGGGGGGAAAAATGTGAGATACTCGTCTGTGACGTACCAGCAACTGGATTTTTGGAACCAGCACGTTTTAACTGACTGATAAGTGCATAAATAATCCTATTAGACGCCACTGATACAAACAAAAGAGTGTTTTAGGAGAAAAAATATTTTGAGGAAAAATAAGATCTGAATTTCCGATTAAAAGAGAGAAAATTAAAGCCACACATTTTTAAAGAAAACATTTTTTTTCTTCCGGAAAATGTTTTATTTAACGGTGAGCAGAAGATGAAGATTTCTCAGTTGAGAAAACTTGGTACATTTTGGAAGATTTCAGGAACTATGGCGTTGTGTTTTGTTCCCAAATGCAACAACAGTGTTTTAACAAATCGCTTCCAATCAAATAGCTTCTTCTCTATAGCAGAGGCTCATGGGTATTGTAGTCTTTAGAGCAGTATGCCACACAGACAGATTAAAACACGACTTCTCAGACACTGACTTAAAATGATTAGAAACTGGTGGTTGTAACCTATATCTTTATATCATCCAGGAGAGTCCCTGGATTATATTTTAAGTACAAGAAATTTAATTAATGACTCTTTATGAAATAGACACAAAGTACCGCCTCTGGCAGCTGCAGGGAATTACTGAGTCACAAGACAGGAAGATTCAACAAATCTTTACTGTTTAAATGTTTCTTCAACACCACGCCTAAAGATCTGTCAACACAACAACTTATGGCGTAAACTGAGTAAACTCTGTGTAATAGTGTAGTCAGAGATACAGACACACCTCATCATTTATCAAAACCAGAAAATAGAGCCTCCAGCTTAAACTCTGAATCACATTCGTCAGCGTCATTGTGATCTTACGATGAATGTGTTTTCTGTATTAACTGTACACTCCACTGACAATACATGTGCATTCAAGAGGGTTTAACCTACTTTTCACTTCACTTTATACATGCAGAATCAGCGGTTTACACACTCATGGTACAAAGTATAAAGTCAGCACTAACTGCTGCGTTTTATCTCGTGAGTAAAGTTCAGTTTCACCATCTTTACCAACACTAAAGATAGACAGTAAAAAGTATAATATTAAATTAAACTTGTTAATGTACAGTGTAAATCCCACACTGCGCTCAAAGTAATCTACGTCTGAACTCAGGGCACATATTTTTTATTGCATATTACACAGACTATGAAGCCATGAAAAACTAATCTTGTTTTTATTATGTGCTCTCTAAAATTTGTAATAATTACTAAAATTATGGGTGCATACACAACACACAGTAAGAGAAATTAAAATGGAAAAATAAAAACAATTATTTAAAAATATATATAAAAAACATTATAAATAAAATGTACAATAAGTAAATATACAATAAAAAAATTAGACAAATTAATGTGAAAAAGTATATACAGTAACTTTATCCAACTAGACATTTAGTGACGTTTTTATAACTAGAATATGAACTATGGCCAAAAACGTGTTTTGTGAGGATGCAGTGACCTTTGATCACCAAAATCTAAAGTCCATTCATCCTCCAGTCTTTGTTTGGAGAAATTCCCTCAAGGTGTCCCTGAAAAACTACATTTATACATGAATGGGACAGACAGACTTCCCCAGTACACAACAGAAAGACACAGAAACACAACTTCCGTGTAAATGAAATTACTGCAGACATGTTTGACAACTTTCAAAAGCCTCAAACGTCCACTGCCTTAAAGCACAAGACACAGCCGTAAAACTGTCCCAACACAATCAAAGCTAAACTGGTTTTCTAGTGAAGCAAATACCCTTGAGGACAAAGTGGATCGTGGGAAATGTAGTCCATTAGAAACAGTAAGGAGCCAAATTAGTTTACAGTAGTGAGCCCTTCACCAACAGCTCAGTCATTAAACGTTAGAATAAATAAACAGATGTAATCTGGAGGTTTATGCCTCTTTAAAATCAAACTGCTCCTTCAGTTGTCCACACACAGCTGCCATCACTACACACTCAAACTGCAGACGGAAAATGTCAAAACAGTCATTAAGCATCACTTCTTCCAACAGTGTGAACAGGATATCGCAGTAATAACAGCAGGCAGTAATACACAGAAATATGTTCAGTAATTTCACCCTCATGTTGTGCATCCTCTGGGTTTATCAAACAACAATGTCCCTTTTTTTTCCTTCCCTCCAGCAGACATGAAACCCTAGTTTATCTTTTTTTAAGATCAGACTGACTGCAGGGATGTTCAAATACAGGATAAAAACAAAACTGGAATGTAAAACATGAGGGGGAAATGAAGCGGCTCCAGTTATCTGTGAGTAGCAGACCTCAGACAGACGCCTGCAGGAAGAATTTGAATTTTTTTTTGCACGTGGTTATACAGTTAGGATGAGGAGGAAAAGCCCCTCTGAAATAACTAATCCCCCTTAATATAAAATCAAACATTAACATCCTGAACTAATGAAACGTTTCCTCATCTATTCTCTCAACTATTAAGGAAAATCCCAAACTATATCAACAGAAAGGCCTTAAGCTTGATATGCATGTACTCTGGTCTGCCCCCAATGTTATACTACATGTGGATTAATACTATAAAATGTTTTATTTATATTAACTTTTAATACATTTTAAGAGGCTCGACCCAGAAAATATTTGGCATTAATGCTTGGTAAATTACTTAAATTAATACTTTATTGTTGACAATATTATTTCGCTATAAAATCAGATCTACTGGTCAAAAAACAGCCAATTCTAAATTTAACTTAGGAAATGGTTTAGTAGCTTCAACAGGAAGAGCACGTGTGTTCCAGTCACATGTCAAGCATTGTTTAGTCACATAGTCACACAATGTGGCTCAGAAGACAACAGGTGAATGCGTTTACACAATCTAGGACACACTTTAAGATAAAAAAAAAAGTCGTTTTGTTTTTTTCCCCTTAAGAATTGGTTCATTAATTCAGCTTTTAAACATTTCAGCCTAGCAGAACAAAGTTGTAAGCTTCAAACTAAGGCTGTAAACTAAACTTAAGAAGTTGAGCTCGAGGGAAGTTGCCTTTGAAGCCATTTTTACAAGAATTTACCCTCCAAAAAAAAAGAAAAAAAAAAAAAAAGAAAGTTAAGCAGCCTTTCAACTCAAACAAAAGCAGCAATAAACTCCTCCAAAATAAAACTCATTTGAAGCCAATTTGAATTTCTCTTCGTCACAAAAGTCACCGAAACCAGTTCCAACCATTAAAAAAATCAGCTACCAAATCCTTTAAAACATAAACACGAGTCTCGTGTTTCAACCTCAGCCAACAATGTGTAAGTGATACATACCCAGAAGAGAAAGTTGAACACAAACACCAAGTATTTGATACACTGCAGTGCGCCCATGGCTCCAACACTTAGATGTGACTTAGGTTGTTTTTGAAAGATGAAAATCCAAAAGCGAGTGCGCGCTCTGTTCAAGAGTTAACACGTCTTCTTTGAGGGAAGAAGAAAGAGGACGGAGTGGAAAGAAGATTTTTTTTTTTTTTTTTTTTTTTACTGAACCACACCCTGTGCATGGCTCACCTGGGTGTACTTAGGAAATGAGGGGGAGGGATTGGGTGGAGCGAGGAGGGAGGAGGTGTAGGAGGAAGGGAGTGAGGGAGGAAGGGAGTGAGGGAGTGAGGGCTGTGCAGACAGACTCTTCCCACGGAATCGGTTCCTTCGGGTCGTCACCAGTAAATGTGTCCAAAAAAAACATTGCGTAAGTTTTTCCATGACGCAGCGTCAAGACTGAAGAAATCCGCCCTTTTTTAGTTTTTGTGTAAGCAGCTTCCAGTGTGTTGAGCGACCGCACCACCGTGGAAAGAGCCACAGATTACAAAGAGTCATTGTAATAGTCCGGGCACGTGCAACTCGGTACATACGGGACACTGAAAAGAGTCGTTCCAGAAGATTTGTTCGTTCAGTTTTGCGCATTCACTCGCGGGAAGCCAGAGCAGGTGAATGCAATTGTAAAGAGCATTAACCTGAAGCATATAAACCTTGAGAACTACTGTGTTTATAATGTGATTGAATTATAAATTAATTGGTTTGTGTTTGGACTGCTGGATACATTTCTAAAAGTTAGAATCAAACATTTCGTGGGAGATAAACTGCTTTAACAAAACACCAAACTTTAAAATGTCTTGTTTTTGGTCCGTTCTTCATCTTTATAACAGCAAACTATAGGGTTGTAATTATGCATTGATCACCCATACTGGTTCAACTAACAGTTTTTATTCTAATTACCAATTATTTCATTGAAATAAAAGGTTTTCTTGTGTTGAGTAATTGGATCACACTTGTATTGTATTGTATTGTATTGTATTGTATTGTATTGTATTGTATTG
>CALSBV010010187.1:5780450-5796159 GCA_943590825.1 Bovichtus diacanthus
TTATTTTCTTTTATATTTTGTGCTCAGAAAATGCTAAGAGTCAAATTTCATATTTTACTGACCCTGCTCAAAAATCAATTAGAGTAATTTAAAAAAGACTCTATGTGTGTGTAGAAGACCGAATAGAAAATAAATAAATAATATATATTAACAATAACTGCATCTTCATTCTACAAACCTCCAAGATTTGGAGCCTAGTTTGTGTGTCTATAGTATCTCAGTCTTCTTACTGAACTGGATAAAAGACTGAGTGTGCTCCTCTGTAAAACAACACTGCCTTCATCTCCTTCATAGTGTGTGTGTGTGTGTGTGTGTGTGTGTGTGTGTGAGATTTGGTCTGCAAAACAACTTGGCGTTCATCTCTGCACGCATTTACAAAGCGTCCCTTCAGAGCTGCAGCGACCGCCTCTGTTTGTGAGTGTTCATGTGTCAGAAACGGGGGAAATGAGGCAAAAGAGGAGGATGAAGAAGAAAGAATCACATTTTCAACATTTTTCCAGGTTTACATCAACCCAAAGTGTCTTATCACAACAGAATGATTTATTCATTTAATTATTCAACAGTAATAAACAAAAAAGTATTTTTTCACATTCAAGCTTTTTTCATGAAAATATTTTGTATTTTTTCACATCCAAGCTTTTTTCAAGAAAATTCAGTATTTTTTCACATTCAAGCTTTTTTCATTAAATTTTTGTATTTTTTCACATTCAAGCTTTTTTCATGAAAATTAAGCATTTTTTCACATTCAAGCTTTTTTCAAGAAAATTATTTTATTTCATGAAAATTGAGTATTTTTTCCCATTCAAGCTTTTTTCATGAAAATTAAGGTTTTTCTACATCTATGCTACACTCTATACTAATATTTTTTAAACAGTTTGAGAAACACTTTTAAACTTATATATTAATTTAAAATGTGACATTTTACCAATATACTCACGGACCACTAGGGGTCGCTCACGGACCACCAGTGGTCCGCGGACCACTCTTTGAAAAGACTGCTCTCGTGGTAACAAACGACTCATCTTTCACTAGTGATGGGCAGATGAAGCTTTATGGAGATTTGGGGTCAAACTGTGACATCTAGTGGCTTGAAACACTTCAAGACTGGAGCTGAACTGCTGCAACACTTATCTCATTTTAATGCTTTTTAGTCGTGTGTGTGCAATAAAAGTTCAACAACCCTGCATGTTGATTATTATTAAATCGCTAATACTTTGGTTCAGAAGTTCTGCATTAAATGAAGATGTCATTGTGCAATATGTTACAGTAAAAATTTTTTTAAAAAGTAGTAAAGTATTATCAAAAAAGCATAACATTTTTGTTTAAACATTAATATGTGATTGGTGTGATTTAGTGTCCACTGTGGGCTGTGTGTGTGTGTTTTAACTTTATGGTTCATATTTCTGTAACTTTTTATAGGATGTGATGTGATGACATACATTTCTTACATTAGTACTTGATATCAGGTCGAAATGTTCTTATGATTATGTCTTTGATCGGCACATTTCTAGGTTTTAGCAGCCATGGAAGGTGATTCCAGTATACTTTAGACTTAATACAATTGAATTTGATTACTTTTAGGCCAATCAAACAAATACATATGCCTAATAAAACGCTTTTTCCACTGCATTTCTGCCTTTATGTCTTGTACAACTAATACAAATGTACAATGTGTTTCAAATGATTATTTAAATGAAATGTTCAGTATAAATCCAGCAAGAAATCCAACCTTGTTCTTTAAATTAGACTATTTTTAACACAACAAAATGAAAAATCTGAATCAAAAATACTTTATTGATGAGAGGATATTGGGTTATGTTACAGTTGTTCCAATTCTATAGTAGAAATATATATAAACATAGAGAAGTTTTAAGAAAAAAAAAAGTATGTAAAACTATGTGCATAATACTAAAATAAAAAACAATATGGAAAAAAGAAATATGTGTAAAAATATGTATACTACAATTTATAACAGTGTAAATAATAATAATTCTGAATAAATGGGATCTATAATTAAATGTGTTATTTACTATTCCTACACACTAATTTTATACCTGCAATGTAGACCTTCAAATGAATAAATAATAAAAATGTATAGCCATTTATTCTGGTGTAAAGAGGCTTTAACTCTCAGAGCTCAGAGCTGCTTTTAAATTATGAAACGAGCCGTTATCTTCTAGCCAATCAGCAGCGTTCCTCCTCACTGCGCGGACCAATCAGAGAGCTCTCTGTGCTGATGGAGCGGGACAGCGGCGGTTTACCTGCTCAGAGTCCGTTAACGGGACGAGCACAGACACCTGTCCGGTAGTTTTTTTACCGACGTGAAGTTCAAACCTGACGGATGGAAAGCGACACCGGACCACCTGCCTCGCGCCAAAGTGGAGGTTAACGTTACACGGTTGTCACTAACTGCTCCGCCGGCCTGGTACCGAGATGGCTCGGACCGGCTCCGGTGCCTTCCCCTGCCGCCGAAACATCAAGCTGGACTCCTTTCTGAAGCGGAACACGGAGCGGACGGTGTATGAGCGGATCCGAACCTACGAACCGTGCGTAGTGATATCGGAGACCGTTAATAAGGTGTATATGCACGTGGTGCTGAGCGACGAGCGCGTGTACCTTACCGAGTACCCGCCACGCACGCTCACCGAAGCTTTTAGCTTCAGGCGCGTGCGCGACGTCGAGCTGGTGAGTTTACAGAATCACATTCAACTTTTTCTATTTTCTGTAAAAGTTGCTTGAACACTGTGACTACAGATGAACATAATCAATTAATCGATGTGTTGATTGACAGAAAATGAATCGGCTCTAGGACTGTGACTAAGAGTCGTTTAATTCTCCATTAATCTTGTCAAAAATAGTAAAAATGTCCATCAAAATGTCCAGAGGTCAAGGTGACATTTTCAAATTACTTTATTTGTTTTCATCCACATCTCTTGGTCATTAAAAGAGTTGCAGTTGTCATGGAGATAGAAAGGGGACTTTCTGTTGAGAATTGTCCATTCCCAACGTCTAAAATTGCTTTTTTAAAAATGACTTAAGGGTTGAATCAAAATATCAAAAGTCATTTTATCAGCTAATTATCGATTAGTCGTTTAAGATATCTTACATGCAAAAATGGCAAACATTTCTAGTTTTAGCGTCTAAATTTAGCAGATAACATTTTTTTTTGTCATATTATATTGTTAACTGCAAATTATATTTCTTGGGAATTTGGAAATTGGTATTTTCCACTATTTCCTGACATTTTGTAGACAAGTATGGCATCCTTGCTTGGACCACACCCATCTTCAAACTCAGCCTTCATTGTGATCTCAACTACCCATCTGTAAAGTTTTGGGACGCCAAATTGGACCAGGGGCGTAAAGTTGGGACACAAAGTGCGTGGGGCAATGGTCCCTTTGCCCCCCCCTTGCTTGGACCAACTTCCCATTTTCGAACTCAACCTTTGTTTTGATCTCACCTACACATCTGTAAGGTTTCGTGACTGCGTCTTGCTTTGGTTGCGATGCTATCACAGTGCCAAATCTGTCCACAGACAGAAATAAATATAAAATATTGTATATTGCTGTTGTATGATCCCAGTTAAACTCTTCAGATTACAGATGAGCCTCTTTTGATTTACAGGTTTCAAATCACACTTTTTGTGAAGAACATTACACATGTAATAATTAATAAACTACATTTTCTGTTTCTGGAGCCTGATAGGTTGGTACAGGTTTAAATAAAAATATAAAGCTCCATGCAGCAAGATTAATTTGTAATCAGCTGGGACTGCAACTATTATTATTAAATAGCTTTAACTATTAATAATATATATTATGATATACAGTGTGTATGTTTAGGGCTGCAGCTAATGATTATTTTCAACGTTATTTAACCTTTTTTATTTTTTTATTAATCAATAAAATAGTTTAGGGTTGTACAAACTTATTGTGCCATTACCAATTAATCTGTCAAGGATTTTTTTCTGCGTCTTTAAATACCTGTTTTGTCAGACAATATAAAACTGTACTTGAACAATCAGTCAATTTTAAGCTATTAAATCAACTTCATCAACAAGGCTAATCAGTTTCAGTTACAATCATCTAGGACTGCAATTATTAATGTATTCATTATATGATTAGTTGAAAAGCTTCCAGTAAAAAAAACAAATGCCAGTGAGAAGGCAGCAATACGTGCTACACATGTTGATTACCCTAAAAGGTGTCTTTATACGTTATCTTAACATCAGGGCTGCATATTCTTTGTATGTGTTTGATGGCCACAATGACGCAACCTTGCTCTCAATATAACATACAATATATATAATGTACATTTTGTGTAATGCCTGTTAAATATCTATAGTGACAGAAAGTCAAAATATCGGACTGCTTGTTCAGGTGATGTGGCTTTAAATGTTTTTTTTTAATTTTTCAGGATTAAATGAGGTTTTGCTCTAATTTCTAAATTAATTAAATATATTAAAAAGTAGATGAAAAATAAGGAATCTGTTTGTTTTTTTTTATCTCTGTGTCACAAAACACAAATAAAACCCTGACTGACCCAGTCTGGAGTACTACCAGGGACTCCATATATGCTACGTTATATATAACCCTACATGACATGCAGTATCCGAATAAGAAGCTGAGTCTGTGTTTAGCAGAATAAGCCTCTTATTAGCCTCCTTATGTCACGTAGGTCAGAGGTCAAAGCGTCAAATTCTTGCCTGTGTCGAACGTTGTTGAACTCACTATGACTTTAGCAGGATTTAAAGTCCTCTTCAAACACCTCTGGCATCTATCTAATGAGTATTTTAATATTAATCTGCACAGACTATGAAATGACTATGATTATGATTATTATATAAATCTCAGCTACAGCTACTCGGATACTCTTATTGTCATAGGACGAGAAAGAAATACAGAAAAAAAGTTTAAATCAATAAAACATCTAAATAATAAATGTAGAAATTAATAAATGAAAGAGGAAATATACAAAGAAGTAAAAAAGGTATGATAAATAAGCAATATTTAATATCTAAATAAATAAGGAGAAAATACATCATTTATTAAGAGAAAAAAAAATACAGAAACATAAAAAATATCTAAATAAACAAAAGGACATTTATGAAGAAATAAAAGAAATACAGAAAAATGTAAAGAAAAATTCTAATAAATGTCTAAAAAAAAGAAAAAATAGATAATATATAAAGAAATAAAAAATACAATAAACACATATCTAAATAAATAAATAAATGTCAAACTAAATAAATAAAAAAGGAAATATATAAAGAAACACACTACTATTTATACATCCTATGCCTGCCTGTTGATGATGTTAAGTATAGTTAAGTACAGTATAAAAAGTTAAGTATAAAACACATTGAGGTGACGAGATGCTGAACATTCAACATCTTGAACACAGATCTGTATCTCTGTTCCTTCAGGTCAATGACCTCCCAGATTTCCTCCGTGGAAAGGACCAGGAACTCTGCCAGCACATTCGAATCACCTACAAGACTGACAAGCCTGCTGCGAGGGGCCGGGATTGGCTGAGGAGAGACAGGAGGACGAGACTTCCTCCTGCAGCCCCGTCCTCTCGCAGACCCAGCCACTGCCCAACAATAACACACACCTTAGAAGGTAAAACGCTGTTTTAAAATGAGCATATGGTCATTATCCAACAAACAAATACCAATACTGTGCAGTCTGTTAGATTTAGGACAGTGACACATTCATTGGTGTTTTGGCTTTGCACAGCAGCACATTGGGTTTGCTAATCGGGCTAATCATGACACGGTTGCGGCTTAGATCCCCGTACAGGCCAACGTCTTTAAGTGCGGCTGTGGCTCAGGAGCTAGAGAAGGTCAAACACTAATCGCAGGGTGGCTGCTTCAGTTTCCGGCTCCTCCTGTCCATATCTCAAAGTGCCTTAGAGCAATAACCCAAAACTGTGAAGAGAAATGCTTGAGTTTCTCACAAAAGGTCTGTGTGTGTGACATTGTATTGTGTGGGAGTTGCAGTTAAAGCACTGAATGCAGTTGAATTGTCAGTTAAAGTGTAAGAGATGAAAGGATTTGAAGTGTCAAGTTATACGTGAGCAGTTCTTTCTACTGAGCATCCGTTTCTACTTTTTCTGTGTAACTCTTACAAACAACAGCAGTGAAGCTCATTTGTCCTTTATTTTTCGGTTTATTTATGTATTATTTGATACCTTAAAGTATAACTTTAACCCTCCTGTTTCTTTTTTTCTTCTTCCCCCAACAGGTTATCCTGCACAGAGGTGAGCAACACACAAACACACACACTCTGGTTTGTCAGATGATATCCATATGTGGAAGCGAAGACTGGCTGTGGTTTCCTTTACTTTTTAACCGTCTAAGTAACAAACACTCGCCTCCTGCAGACTTTAAATGTAGTTCCAAAAAGAAGCATAATTCCTGCTTAAATCAAATAACTGAATTCTCGCTGTACTGTACTCTAAATTACAGCTTTTTTCCATCAATCACTATTGTTATTCACAACTAAAGTAATTATTTGACACTTGGCGTTCAGCTGCTCTGCATGGTGTAAATTCGTGTGTCTAATTTTGCATTTTCTGTCTGGGAGTCATGGAGACAGACAAACTCTTTGAGCTATAAAACCTTTACAGCTGTTCTTGTCTGCAGGGCTACAAGAGAGAAGGAGGGTTACACTTTACGAGCCTAAATACCTGCATTTATATATGTGTGTTTGTGTATATATATATATATATATATATATATATATATGGGGATGGTAAGACGGTAGTGTCCTCATCTTCCGGTCTCGGTTGGGAAACAACTAAATAATGTGTTAAGAGAAAGCGACCTGTCTCTGTAAAGCTCAGTGTCTCAGGTAGCTCATGACTTATTTAATAAAGAGACATGTTCCACTCCAGTTTACCTGCAGCTCATTGTCACTGTTGATCGACATCCAAAGTTTTATATGTTTGAGATCCAGATGTATTTATTTGTCCCAGAAGTGTAGACAGAGAATATTTTAAAAACAGCTTCAAATTGACTGATTTCCGATCAAAGTTACTATCTAATGTGACAAAAAAAACTAGAAAATCTTCACATTTAAGACGCTTAACCAGCCAATTTGCATTTGCATATTTTAAAATTAAATCTTTAGAGGAATTTAAAGTAGTAGCACAAATGTATATGTTTGTGTCTTTTGACTGAGATCCAAATGCATTTATTTGTTCCAGAAATTAACTTAAAAGTATATGAACAACACAGAATATATTTTTCATTAAGGGCTGCGACTAACAATTATTTTTTATTATCGATTAATTTGCATATTATTATTATTTTAATATTAGAAAACAGTGAAAATCTGTATCACGAGTTCCCAGAGCCTTTGTCTTCAAATTGTTTAATTGTTTTGTCCAAACAAAGATATCAAATGTATTATCGTATGTGACAAAGAAGCAAAAAATATTCACTTCTAATGAAAATTTATAAATATATATATATATATATATATTTTTTTAAAATAGATTATTTCTGCTTTTCATCTAATTATGATGTGAAACTTTGTGTCATTTACCTTCATCAGATGTTTTACCTGAATATACAATTATTTGTTCTGGGTTCTTTACGCCCTTGTCTTTAATTCCTCTGTGTTGCGTGTTAGTGCGTCTGAAACAGCCTGTGCACCGTGGAGAGACGACAGGAAGTGCGATCAGATTTACCGTCATTGAACACCGACTTGTTGCCTGGTTACAACAAATGCCACACTGCTTTTAAACGGATGTATGTGATGTAAACTCTGGAAAGTGTAAACGCTGTCTCATGCTTATCTGTCTTTCTGCTCGAGTGTAGTTCACCCCTGGGAGGTCATTAAGCACACACACACACACACACACACACACACACACAAACAAAGGCAGTAATGATCGATCTTTGGGGACATGTCAGCAGTTTACATCCATTGACTCAATATGTTCTAATTACTGCGCAGCCTGCTGGTGGAAATAATCCCAAGTTTACGACTTGTGTTGTTCAGACAAATCCAGATGTTTATATGATTGCAGAGTTGGTCGTGTGAGGGTTAAAAAGTTCTGTCTATGGTCAGTTTTGGACTGTAGAACCAGCAGCAACTGTAGGGAGAGAGCGATGCAACTAAGATCCCTGAAAATAAAGCCATTGAAGCTGACTGTCCAATCACCCTCTCTCCTCAATATGGCAGGTACAACCACTATTTGTATATTAACAATGGATCACATTGCTACTTGTAGTGACGAACCAACAGAGAAAAATCACCAACTCTGCAGTTTCTGAAGTCCCTTTTACACATGCTGTCTCCCTGAAATGTTCAGGAACATTTCCTACATGGACTCGTGTGTGAATGTGAGCAGGGATCGATATTCAGGGAAATCACTAGAGGTGCCAGAGAGGTTATCGCAGTAATTTACTGGGAACTATGTGTGAAAGAGGCTAAAATGAAGGCTACTTTCCAGATGTTTCTGTTCCTGGTGTCTTGCATGCTGCCTTGAAGGGACACCTAAAACATTGTTATTAGTAAAACTTGTGCTTTTTCAGCTATGACAAGTGAAAATGTCTGCTGTGTAAAAGGTATTTTAGTATTTCGTAGTAAAAGTGAATCTCATTCATCCCGTTGCTGTTTATCAGGAGCCCCAGTGAAAGCAGGGCAGAGGTGGTTTCCCTGTTACCGCCCACGCGTTCTGCCTCCTGTCCGAACCCAGAGACTCTGGGCCTCCTGAGGGTCCCGCACCCTCCCTCCACAGCGTCCTCTCTCTACTCCCCCACCTCGAATCGCAGACTGAACTTCCCCGACACTGGACAGGTACACCTCCTTAAAGCCCCTTTTTTTTCTACATTCAGCTTAAATCATTTAGGGACACAAAATGGCCCAGAAGGTGACCTTGTGTGTTGATGACGTGTGACGTTCAGGTCCCGAGGAAGATCGGCTCAGTTCTGTCTCGCCTGCTGAGAAGAGACTGTGTGAGCAGCGGAGAGGAGAGGGAGGCCGAGCTGCATCTTTACGCCGTGTCACACACGTCCAGACTTTACCTCCACCTACAGAGCTCATGGAACAGCTTCATTATTGTGAGTGATGATGGAGACACACATGAAGAATAAGTGTCATTTTATGTTTTTCCTATTTCCAACAAATCCCATAAAATGGTTTCTACTGGAGACTAAAACCTTTAAAAACAGCTCACAAACATATAGTTTCATTTTGTTTTTGTTTATGGATCTGTGTGTGTGTGTGTGTGTGTGTGTGTGTGTGTAGAGGTCCACTCTGTTGTTGGACCCGCTCTACAGAAGGAGGTGCAGTGCCTCATCTGACTCTTCTCCTGGAAAACGACTTCCTGCCATCAGGTGCTCTTAAGTAGATTCACGAAGCATGGCGCACACATAAAACAACGTTTGATAATCATTTTACAGCCTTTTCTTTGATAACATTAGCTTTAATTATTTACAATTGAACATGTGAAGCTTTCACCTTTCGAACAGCAACCATTAGTTGATCGACAGAAAGATAATGATAATTAAAAAGTCATTTTTCATGTAGAAATGTAAAAAAAGAAGAAGAAAAAAATCGTTTTTCAGCCTCAAATATGAAGATTTATGACTTTTTTTTCTGTTTTACATCATATTCAACTGAATATCTCTGGGTTTTGTCTGACAAAAGTGACTGAGAAACTGGGATGGACGTTATATAATCCAACGATTTATCGATTAATCTAAAAAAAACGAATCTGCAGATTAATCTATAAAGAAAAGCAATCGTTAGTTTCGTCCCAATTCACCTGAGATATAACAGAAAAGAGAAACGATGAATAAAGTGCGAGCTGTTAGATGTGCTAAACTAATATATATCACATTGTGTGTGTGTGTGTGTGTGTGTGTGTGTGCAGCTGGGAGCGGACAGCTCACCTGTTTGGTCAGCTGAGCTCGGAGCTCCTGCAGGAGGGGATCAGTGTGGAGAGTCTCTACCTGCTGCTGCAGGAGCTGAGAACTGCTGCTCACCGTAACGTCGCTCTACGCCGACTCTTCTGGAGGGTGAGAGGTTCAAAAACATCTGTGTACTTCTGTTTTTGTGAGGACATTTTTTTATCAATTTATCACAATATTGGGGAAACTAGTAACAAAAGTTAACACAAGTTCACATTATCTCTTATTTTTCACTTATTGTTTCTCGTGAGGAGCTGTTGTGCAGATGAAAATGAGCTTTTAGACGCTAAAGAAACGAGACTGTGTGTGTTTACTGTCAACCTGAGAACAAGCTACACGTCTGTCGAGCCGCAATGATTGTTAGTGGATTGGTCGATTGACAGAAAATGAATTGGAAACTTTTTGGGAATCAGTTAATAGGTTTGAGTCATTTTTTTAAAAGAAAGAAATGCTAAAATTCTCTTTTTCTCAGTCTACTCTTCTGTGGTATTGATCTGAATGTCTTCAGGTTTTTGGACTGATGGTCAGAGATATTTGAAGACGTCACCTTGAACTTTGAGGCTTTTTCCTGATATTTTATGGACCAAACCACTAATCGCAAAAATAAACAACAGATTAATCAAAGGAAAGAAATCGTTAGTTGAAGCTTCGTACTTCTTCGTATTTGGGATTTTCTGCCAGATTACTATAACCTGCCGTGTTTATTGAAATCCACCAACTAGACACAAGAATCCTAATTAATACAAGGTGTTAAGGCAAAAGTATTGATACTTTATTTGAGTAAATGTATCATTACCACACTGAAAATGCACCAGTACAAGTTCTGCATGTGAACTTTTACTGAAGTAGAAGCACAAAAGTATAAGCAGCTAAATGCACAAGTATATTTATTTGAACTACTTTATATACAGCTGGTGCAGCAGTTTAATCTGTGCCGATGCATCATATTTTATAAGCTCATCATATGTATAGTGTGTAAAATCTTAAACAGATAAGTAACTAGTAAATAGTGTCAGACAAATATAGTGAAGTTAAAGATACAAAAACCTGAGTTAATGTAGTTTTGTTAGTACCAGGTAGAAATGGGATCAAATTCAAGTTCTTACTCTTTTAAAAACCAAACACAATGTCCTCACAAAGACACAGATACGGACTGAAGCCAGAACAGACCTGAGGACAGTTTTATGTGATTGTGACGACTTTCTCTGTTGTGTTTCAGTCCAGTGAAGTGTGTGTGTTCCTGGTTCAGACTCTGGAGGAATCTCTGCACGGCTGTCAGAGCCTCAGTGGAGTCTACACCGCAGATCAGCTCCTGTAAGTCTCAGAGAGAGTGTGTGTGTGTGTGTGTGTTTAATGCAATCAGGGAAATTGCCTTTAAGGTCGTAAGCTGCTTTGATTTTACACAACACACTATTTAAGAAAGAAGAAGGTGTTGGGTGTGTGTGTGTATGTTCATAATGTTCTTTCTGTCTCTATCTTCCTGTGTGTTAACTAAATGGAAACTGAATGTGCGTGTGTGTGTGTGTGTGTGTGTGTGTGTCTGTATGTGTGCGTGTGGGGAATTTGAAAATGTAGTTTGGATTTTATTCAAGTTGATGTGGACGTACTCTTAATGTGTTGAAGTGTGTCCCACCTCTGCTTCTCTCTCAATAAATAATTAATTGATTTGTACATATACATTTATACGTCTAATACAATAAGATTGTCCAGTTTGCGGCAAAGGGACTTACTTCTACTTCAATATGTTTATATATATTGAGTTATAAGAAGTTGAGACGTTAATATGATGTTTGCACATAGTGGAACTGAGGACGTAAAGCTAAACATGTCGGGTTAAATTGCCCATGGAGGGACAAGAAAAGTATTTTGAATTAAATTGAAGTATATCTTTTTATTTAAAACAGTCAGCAGTGCATGATTTGTATAAAAATGGCTTTAACATGCAAACATGTGCAGCATCCTTTAAGTTACCTTGTGTGTTAGTTTATTAGATAAATGTAAGCCCATGTGCACACACCTGTGGGGCTAGAGAGTAGTTAGTACTATATGCAGTATATTCCTCATAAAGACTTTAACACCAGCTCCATGCTTCCCGTCAGACTGAGCACTCTGATCGTGCAGACGCTCTCCGTCATGTTCAGAGAGACGGAGGTCGAACCGGCCAGACTCAACCTGCTCTCTGCCAAAAAGTAAACATCCCAGCTGTCCTGTGTCCATTGAATACTCCATACATTTTTTTATGAATCTCTGTAAAGGTAAAAGTGTTTTTCTTTCTCTCCCTGCAGAGGTGCCCTGGCCTCCAGAATGCTGCTTGCCTTGATATGTGACGCAGAGCTACAAACACAGAACCAAAGGGATCTGGTCGACTGTGAGGTGAGTGGCTCTTCGCTCGCATTATTATCCTTCATTATTAATTTAATCAGTTTTTAGTGTTACAGTTGTGCTTCTGTGTCAGCTTCAGGCCTTACTAGCTGAGTATATGGACGCTGCCTGCTCGCTGCTCTCTGAGCTGCTGCTTCTAGGCCACGAGGTGAGTGATAACTGCAGATGGTTGATATCTTTGATTGTTTGAGCATCACTGCTAATATTATACTCTCATCTGTACAATTCCTAACTGATGATCTTGGGATCGTAGGTGGTGCCATTTGCCTGTCAAACCTCCCGAGTTTTTGCAAGTGTAGGAAAAATCCAAACATTTGCGTTGTGACTTTTCTGTGTTTCAGGCCAGCAGATGTTCCTCTGCCGACAACTTCCTGTCTGTTGGCTGGATCCTCCGAGTCCTGCAGCCTCACCCTCACCTGGTAAACCTTCTCAATGTCACGCTTTAGTAGAGATGATGTCCAGAGGATCGGTGACGGCCGAGCCGGGCAGTATCGCCTAAAATGCTCTCGGGTCATATCAGCCGTCACTAAATTAAATTCTCTTTTTACAATTACTACTTGAAATGATGAAGGCCCTTGCAAATAACAAGGTAGTACAAAATGTAAACCACACTTGTTTCACTTTTACGTCTTTAGTTAAGATTTTAAGATTTTTTGTCCAACAGAGTGAGACATCGTGTCTCTAGCGGAGTGTAACTTTCATTCATAACATATCAATAATTGAAGATCCACTTCACTCAAAACTCTTTTTTTCTTATGTTTATGTCCCCTAAAAGGTCTGACCTTGACTATACTGACTTGTAGCCGTGCAGTTTGTCACCGTAGAGGTGTGTTCACCTTCCTCTACTGAAGGTGGGAGATGTCTGTGCATTACCGTAAAATTTGAGATTGAAACGTAGCCCGGATGAGCTAAATTACGTACGTTACAAATCCGAAAGCCAGACACATATCGTACAACACTACTACAGGCTGATTTACACAACAGACTCCTCATCTGAGTCGAACACTTGTGGCTGAATCTCTCCGATGTTCCCTCTCACGGAGGAAACAGACCAGACGCTCTGGAGTTCCTGGGACAGATTGTACTGTAGAGACGTCACTTTAGACGAGCTGGAAACCTTAACCTGTTGTTTAGGTAAAACTGAAACAGAACTTTCTGCTCTCGTCTGTCTGCAGTTGTCCTTCATTGGTCACCAGGCCCAGCAGGTGGTGCTGGTTTTGTCCGACCTGCAGTCCGATCTGAGTCCCTCTCAGTCCGTGCTGCTCTTCCAGCGCTGTCGCCTCCTGCTGGCCTGCCTGCAGTACAACACCCAGCTGGCCCAGCACCTCCGGTCCCACTTCAGAGAGGAGTTCAGGTCTGTGCTGCTTCTCTGCTCAACATTCAGGATGGTGATGAATAATGGCTGAATTAAGAATTAAAAAAGCAAAGTTTGCCAATAATTTAGCCCAAGTCACCCCAGTGTTTATGACTACATTTGAACTACAATCACAAACCGAAGATTAGTTTGAGGAGTCTGCGTGGAAGGAGTACTCAGATCCTTTAGTAAAAGTAGAAAACACAACAATACTCCATTACAAGTGAAAGTTCTGCATTCAAAATGTTAAAGTCAAAAAAAAAAAAAAGCAGAAGTATCATCAGCAAAATGTACTGGAAGTGTCAAAAGTTAAAGTACTCATGATGCAGAATGGCTCATTTATAAGTGTTGTATTATTATAGAATATTAACAGATACATGTCATTTTAAATGTGGTTCATCAAAGTGGAGCCAAGTTTACTTTGTATACTACTGCATCTTGTTTTTTTATGTAGAAAGTAACTAGAACCTGTGTCAAAGTGTTAAATGTAGTGCAGTAAAAAGTCAAATATTTCCATTTAAGATGTCGTGGAGTAGAATTTTAAACTAGCATAAAATGAAAATACTCAAGTTGAGTCTGTCAAAATTGTAGTTTTGTTCCACAGCTGGTTAAGCTGAAGCCTTCTTATGAGAGTTGAAGGATCCGTTTCCTCCCTGCAGGTACTTTGTGAAGCTCTCCTGTGCGGAGGAGAAGCTGCCGCCTCACTACCCGATCAGCCAGCCCACTCTGCGGCTGGTGGAGCAGATCCTGACTCTCAACCTGCTCAGATGATCGCACACAAACACAGGTGTGCACGTGCACCTGAAAGCAGGGCGGTGACAGTGTGTGCCTTTACCAAAGTCTGAGTGAGTTCATGCTTCGAGCTGTATACTTTTTGATTCAACCGAGCACCAAATCTTCCGCTAATACAGGTGTAACTTATGATCCCAGCAGATACGATACGACTACTTTCTACCAGCTGCATTTGTTTTGTTAAGAAATGTTCCTATGATGCTGTAAAGCAGAAATCTTCTCCAGGTTTCATCAGTGTTAGCACTGCTACAAGCTAAATGCTAAGCAGGTGTTGTGTTAACCATGTTCACCAGCTTAGTTTAGAATATTAGCACAAAAACAGCTGCTAATTAGCACTAAACACAAACATTCCTGATGTACGTTTGTATTCTGCCTGTGTGTATATTTGAACTTGTAGAGCCGACGTTTGACCTGTAAATGTGCCGCGAGTCCTCGGCTCTAAATAAAGTGAAGTTAAGTCTTTTGAAATTTGGAATAAATTACAGTTGAATGTGATATTTGTTCCCAGCTGAGTATTAAACAGATTTTTGGATGGATGAGTCTTAATCTTGGCTTCGTTCAGCTGGAAAAGTTACCAATATTTTTCTTTCTCGAAAAAACTGAATAAAATCAGTCATCAAGAAAAAAAAAGCTAAACGTGGCTTATTTTTTGCCGTAACACAATACGTCTTCTGGCGATACGGAGGCCGATCGAATACATTCAAGCGCAAATTCAGGATAGATTTATCTTCCGTGAACAGTTCCACCGATTGTTGAGTCACTGAAGAAGCGAGTGGGAATGATGCACATTCAGTCTGAATATTAGGCAGAAGAAGAAAAAAAATCATCATTTGTCTGAAATAAAAGATTGAAACATTTTTAATAGATTTATTTTATTTCTTTTAGCAAAATGAAGCTGTATTAAATTCAATATAGTATAATAATTTTAATATAAAATATATAATTTTTTAATAAAAGAAAAAAAAAAAAAAAAATCTGACATGTTGTACAAAACATTCACAACTTGCATTAATACTGCGGTCAAATGTAGCCAAACCTCAAAAGAAAAAGTTATTGATCCGAATTAATATTATTTGCGGGTAGAAAAGAAAAAAAAAAAATCAAAAATAGAGGCTCAAGTTGACCAAAACAAACAACGAATGTGATCTTTCAAAAACAACGACATAGTCTGGGCACATCAGTAGAAAGGCACGCGGTGCACACAATGATGGGGGACACAGTGACGGGGGACACAGTGACGGGGGACACAGTGACGG